>JAKSZP010009260.1:0-240345 GCA_022478985.1 Massospora cicadina
TTTAGCTGAAGCCAAAGTTCAGGGAGATTTTCCCTATTAGCCCAATACCACACTCTTAGTCTTGCCCCATTGCTGAAGCCCTCTGTGGATGTTCCCCTACCTTCCTGTTTTTAGGAGTTTGAACCATCATTGATGCGGCTTCAGCCAATGTACTACCAGCTCATTCAGAGTTTGATTGCGAGTTCTAATTCACCGTTGATCTGGTGCATATATCTTCCCCGATTTATACATTGACTGTACAGGAGGAAGCAACCTTAGATATGTGGCTAAGGAGCAGTTAGTTAAAGACACAATTTTTCAGCAAACCTCCCCTATATGTTCCCCACTTCTTTTTGTAGAGAAGACTGATGGTACCTTACACCCAAGCGTAGATTATGGAATCTCAACAACGTCACAGTAACAGACTTGCATCACATCTCACCGGAATAACAGTGTAAAATTTTACTTAGGATTGATTATCGGTCATCAACCCAGTAACCTTTTTACTGCACAGGTTTGATTTCCTCATGCACTTTGTCACATTGTATAGAATGTATTAATCGATAATAGTATGGAGACTATTATCCATAGTTGATATTGAACTATTATTAGGCCCAACGCTTTGGCCAGTACTTCCAATTATATACTCTGTAAGTTGTACTCGTAGGGATTAATTCCTTATATTCTTGTCCACCTAATCTTTAAGATACCCCAGTGACAGTCTCTCTCAGCCTAACACACAGTCAACAGCTATCCCTGATTGTGGTTCTTTTGTCTCTAGATCCCCACTCGGATCTTTACTCTTCTCTCTGAGAGTCTTCCAATTATGCCTTCTGCAATAATATCCTTGAGATGGAATGACACAATAGAAACTGATAGTCTAACTATACACCAAATATACAATATTACTGTAGATTATAATAATAACGTTGATAAAAATAATGTTAATAATGTTTTTTTATTTATAATAAATCCTAGGGAATTATATAGTAGGGATTCAGCTGTCTAACCCTCAGTTGACACCTCTTCAATAAAATAGCAGCCGTTGCCATTGAATCACCCTTCCTTGTCTCAGCAGCAATGGTCTTCCCCATCCTGGCTAGGATTCCATCATTGGACATCCTCAAGACCTCAAACAGAAAGAGTCAAAAATGTGTCCCTAACGTTTTCCTCTCCAATCTAAGTGAACCAACCATAATTGGCTAGCGACCTGCTTAGGTAATGGGACTTATTACCCATTATGGCAGGTCACTTCACCAACCAATTATTTGCTAGTTTCAGGCGGCATCACTCACTTCTCAACTCACTATTCATTCCCAATCAGTCAGTGATGAAACCCGACCAATCCCAATTGGTACACATGATATTAATCACTATCAGATGCCCCTATTTCTTCAGCCACTCTGCCCAATGAGATATTAGGTATTCATCTGGCTCAATCCTTGAAGGTTATGGCCAGGTGAATATCCCAAAATCCCCCAAACGTAATTTCTCCAAAACTTGGGCCAACTGATTTCTGATTCACTTCACCTTAGGGAATTTTCCCCTAGCGATACCAGGTAATCTAGCAGGCTGGGAATATGGGCAAAAATCCTAACACATCCCACTCTTTCCTAGATTTCCAGAAAGAAAAGGACCGGGGCATGATAACACTGCTTCAAACACCTGGTCAAATACTTCATTGGTTGGAAGCGGAGTGCACTCATCAATACTCAATACTTCTCAGGACAACCTTCAGTATATGGCATTCTTTCTCTTCCTCCTTGCTACCACCTTCTCAGAGCGCAGTCCCCATGACCTTCTGCCACGCCGTGCTGATTGATTTACTTGTGACAATATCAGTCCCAGGATCCAGTTTTCCCCCATCAGGGTATATGACCCACTATCATATTCAGGATTCTTGGTCCAGCATCCTTGAATTCCTGATTTTCTCTTCACCCTAGACAGGAGACCCTTACTGTTGATATTCATTATATGGCTTAATTAAGAACTTATTTCTAATCGCCCTTGTTATTTTGCTCATAACCTCTTGGCTTTAAGTCATTATTAATTCTTCCCTTGAAAAACTTATCTCATTAATTTTGAGATTAATTTCCTTGAAATTGGAGCCTAATGGATTATAGATTGCATGATATCAACTTCTATATAAGTCTGATATCCCCCCTCTCATCCAGCTCATATGTTGAACTCTGAATCTTGCTACCAGCAGCTCCTCAATAGTCTGTCTGATTTAGACCTCCGTCTCTTCCAGCTTATGAGTCAGGATGCTTGATGGAACCTCTTTTATGGTCCTTCCATGACTCATACGCCTAGTCTGGCGCAAGCAGCTAGTCCTTCCATCAATCCAATGGAAATGGTAGCTAATCCCTCCAAAACCAGGCTGGCCATCATTTCTAACAACTCTCAGCTGACTCTTCCCTTGCAGTTGATTCCAGAGTTGGACTTCAAAACCCTCCTGGATTCAGCTCCTTTTGCTGATGCTCCAAACATTATTGTAGATGCACTGGAGATATTGTCAGTTGCTCTGGATTGTTAATTCCTGGCTGGGTCAGACCTGCTCCCTGAGTTCCTCTTCTGACTTGGTCAATTTTACAAACCCGCTGTACTGGTTTCTGAGCTCTCAATTGGTAACAGCATACACTTCGAGCTCCCCTATGCTGAACTCTGGGCCCAAGTCACTGAGGCTTTGACATTAGCACTAAATCCCTCTGATCTCGAAACCTTCTGGATCAGGATACTGCCGCTTATGCTCTTCACTTTGCTGGCCAAGTTCTTCGAAGTTGGTCTATGAAGCTTCCAGCCCCGCCTGGATTCCACCAGTCATTCAGCTTTAGCTTCCATGAAGCCCGTAGTCGCCATTTGCAGGATGCAATCCTCTCTCTGCACAACTACCTCTTCTCCAGAGCTTCCCATTGGTATCTTCCATTGATGGCATTAATAGGGGGCATGATTCAGCAACCTCCATTGAGTATTCCTTCTTCATTGCTGGCCCACATGTCTGGTGTCCTTGATGAAGCCTGTCGGCAGGCGCTCAAGACAAATCTTCCAGCTCCAGTGCCTTATTGGGATTACTTGGAGTTATTTGCCAATTGCCTCTTTCTTAACTGCTGCTTTCCTCCCCGCTCCAGGGTTTTGCAATTGGCATCTTCCAACATTTCAATTTCCCTTCCCCTAGTCGCTTTTTCTCAGGGCTTGGCATCCACTCAATGAATGTGGTTTCATGTAGGTCTCTCTCTTGCAAGCATCCAATTTCATATCGATTTTGACAGGCTGTTTATTCCTACCATGATCCATCCTCCCTCCCTCAAGAGGCGACATAGGCGGAATCATCCTCATACTGAGGACAATCAATAAAAGTAAAAATTCTAAAAATATATTGACTTTTTTATCTATGCATTTTTAAAAAAATTTTTTTCCCAATATTTTTAATCAATTTTTTATCTTTATTCTTCTTTTCCCTATGGGACTTGACCTTGTTTCAATTCAGTGGTCCATCTTTTTTCCCCAAACTGGGTCCTGGGTACTTAAACCTGCCAGTTTTTTATGGTTCAGAGGTCCTTTTTTCGGACTTAACCATCTAGATTAGTTCAGAGGTCCTTTTTTTTGGACTTGACCTAATCATCAGGACATGACCAACTTAATGGTTCATTAATCCTTTGGGAACTCTTTTATTTTTTTCTCGATCCAATGCTTTAGATACTTAGCATGGACTCGATTTACAATTCTTCCATCCAAGAGATTCTTAATGGAGTAAGCATCAGTCGCCGTCTTGGCGATTACTTCAAACACAGATGACCACAACACATTTAATTTGTTTCTTCATCTGAAACCATGCATATTACAATAGGCGACTCTTTCCCCTATTTGATATTCTTCTAATGCCAGTCAGTTTTTGCCATCTGTCAATTTCGCTTGTAACCTTTTCTTTAAGGTTGTATTGAATGCTTGCAATTGCATATCAATCAGGATAATCCTCAGTTGGTTCAAGTATTGCTCAGTACTCATCCCTGACATAGGTTCCACCACCAAATATAATATTGGTGGCAACGCGGCATTCCTTCCATATAGTGATTAAAACGGCATCTTTCCCATCGCTGTATGGTGACTAATGTTTTAAGCGAATGTCACCAAACTCAGGTATGTTTCCCGCACGGAAGTTCTTCCTATGACTAGCTTCCTCAGCATCGTGTCCAGTGTCCCATTGACCCATTCTACCAGTCCGTTCATCTCCAGCCAGTATGGTACTGACATGACTCCTCAGATCCCCATTATTTTGTTTAGCCTCAGGATCATATGAGATGTGAAGTTGGTCCCATTGTCACTCAGTAGGACTTTCAGAAATCTATGCCGGTATACTACTTGATCCAAGATGTATCTCGCAGTACTGGTAGCATCTACTCTGGATAGGGCTTTCGTTTTGACCCATCTAATTAGATGGTCGATGGCTACTATGATGTACTTAACTCCCCTTGTGCTCATCGCTAGTGGTCCTATCACATTGATGGGCACCATGTGCCAGGAGAATCAGGGTGGACCAGTCAGTTTCAAGTTGTATTCTTGTGTGGTTTGTGCAGCTGACACTCTACACAAAAATCCAGATGATCCGCAACATCATAATTGATTGATTCCCAGTAATAATACTGGTGAATATGGTCAGTTGTTTTCCTCAGGTCTCCATGCCTGACAACCTTGTGAGCTGCTTGTACTATTGCTGCTCTTTCTGATAGTTTTGGGAATAATAGCAGCTTCCCATTGATTATCTTGAATAACTGTCCATCCATAGTCTTGGTGTTTTCCATTGCTTTTTGAAGTGCACCTTGGATTTCTCGAGGCTCATCCTCAATTCTTCCTTTGACCATTCTCTGGAATAGCTCATCCGCCTGTGGGGTATACCAACTGGACCATTGGCAAACGCGATAAACCATCTGCATTCTGATGAGAAGCCCCCCACTCGGTGGACTATCTCATAACTGTAAGCCTGAAGCTTAAGCACCCATCGGGCCATTTG
The DNA here is from genome assembly GCA_022478985.1 of Massospora cicadina. Taxonomy (NCBI): domain Eukaryota; kingdom Fungi; phylum Entomophthoromycota; class Entomophthoromycetes; order Entomophthorales; family Entomophthoraceae; genus Massospora; species Massospora cicadina. The sequence goes on from JAKSZP010009260.1 coordinate 4,988, forward strand.
TCCTTCCGGTTCCCTTAGATTGTGCAGCCAAAGCAGCGAAGAGTGGTCTGTCAACACTTTGAAGTGCGTTTCATGGACATACACCTGAAACTGCTTACATGCATAAATGACTGCAAGGCATTCATGCTCAGTCACGGTGTAGTTCCTATCAGCAGCTGAAAGTGTCCAGCTCACATATGCCACCGGATGCTCATCCCCAAGTTTGTCTACTTGGCTCAGTACAGCTGATCGCCATCAATGAAGCATTGGTTTGAATGATAAACTCTATCAAGATTTGGATAATTCAGAATCGGCGAATTTATCAAATACTGGCGTAACTCATTGAAGGAGTCTGGGCCTCTTCATTCCATATGAATCCTTTTTTTGGATCCTTTAATAAATGAAATAAAGGCTCAGCTATTTGGGCGAAGTCTTGAATAAATCTTCTATAGTATCCGACCACCCCAAGGAATACTTGGATGTCTTGGACACTCTTCAGTACGGCCATACGTTCTATAGCTGCTATCTTCTGGGTTTGTGACTGCAATCCGCTTGAGTTGATCAAAAATCCCGGGTATTCAAACTCTTTCTTGAGAAAGTGGCACTTCCTTGTCTTGATCTTCAGGTTAGCCGCAGACAGTAACTTAAAAACTTCTTAAAGTGGTGCAGGTGATCAGAAAACGTTCTACTGAACACATTGATATTATCCAGATATACCAGGATGCATGACAACTTCAGGTCGCTTAATATCATGTCCATGGCCCTCTGGAATGTCACGGGCACATTGCAGAGACCCTGGGGCATCCTCATTGGCTGGTATAGCCCCTGCGTGGTAATAATCGCGCATTTTTCTTGGTCTTCTTATGGCAAGTTGATCTGCCAGTATCCCGAGATTAGATCCATTGCAGTTAAATACTTCGCTTCTCCTAATTGATCTAGCGCGTCATTGATCCTCAGTAGGGGATATGGATCCTTCTTCATAATTTTATTCAGCCTACAGTAGTCAATCACCACCCAGTTCGATCCATCCTTCTTCTTCATGATCATAATCAGACTTGCACAGGGACTTGATGATGGAACTAGAAGCCCATGCTTCACTAGTTTGCTGATCTCATCCTCCACTACCACTTCAGCAGCTTTCAATTTTTGGATTGGTCTCATTCTTATCAGTAGATTTTCCCTGGTGTCAACCTTGTGAATTAAATCTTGTGCGCATCCCAAATTGTGGTTGTCCTGAGCAAACACTTCCCAATATTTCTCAAATAATTCGAGCACCTCCTCCTGCTGGCCTTCTGGCAGAACAGTGAGCTGCTCCCGATCAACCAATAGGCTGATGCTTTTGGCTACCCCAGCTAGTAATCCCATTTCATTGAGAGACCCAAAATTGTGGAATCATCTCAATTAGGCTGTCAAGATCAAATTAATAAACGCGATGATCTGATTCCTCTTTCTTCATCAGTTTTTCGCTCAAATTTTCCAGGAGAACTCGTATTTCTCCATGGCTTGGCATTATTATCCTAGGAGCCACCCATGGCTCCACTATGGACTTCATCCAGGGGCTTCCGACTTCCCCATACAACAGTTCTGGAATATCCAAAGTCAACCCTGTGTTGACTATTATCTGCGATCTGGCTGGTATGGTCCTTTCTTTCTTGATCCTTAATGAAATTCCCCAGTTTTCTAGGATTTCTGCCGGCATCTTGCGTCACTTCCTAACAACTAATTGTTATTGAATTGGTACAATGCCATCATTGTATATCAGATTAATGAAGTTGTTTCTCCAATTCACCGGAGCTTCATCATCCTTCTGGTATACCAATGGTAACATCTGACCCAGGATGGTCAACGTATTATCCTCAAAGTTACATTTAACTCCATACTTCCATAGGAACTCCATTCTTATCAGGATATAGTAGTTTAGGTTCACCAAAACTATTGCTGGCACAGATACCACCACGACCTGAATTGTAGTGGCAGCGCACTATACACTCCACAGGAAATGGTGGTGTTCATCCCAGCTGTTCCATATTCTCTCTTGTGTTCCAAGTCTGGGGAGATCTTCATCCTCTTCACCAGCTTGGTTGACACAATATTGATAGGCACTCCGCTGTCGACAATCACCCTCACCCTTACTTGATTCACTTGAATATCTATATATGTACACTTGGAGTATTGTAATATAGTATATTTACTGAGTGAATGGCGGAGTTATTAGTCAAATTTAGGGTGTGAATAATCTGCGCTGAAAATTCAGGAAATTATTCCTTTATCACGCCGAGGGGTATTAACAGATTGGTCTCATCTAAACGGATGTCTGATAACTCATCAGGATTCTTGGTGGTTCGAATCCTCTCCACCAGTTGTCAGGCGTATGGCTGAGCAACTTCCTGAATTATCTCAGGGTCAAACTTCTTCACCCCCAGCTCTGGTCACGGCATTCACATCCATGTTGACCAATTGATATAGCTGATCCTGCTCATTGTCTATGAACAGAACACTAATGTCTATTTTTCGTTCATGATATTGGGAGGAACAGGTTTCTCCGCCACCCTAAACTGTTCCTTATCTAGGCAGCGGGCCCTTTTCACAAATCTTTGGCAACTGCTGTCTCTTTAACCTGGACCACATTAATCTGATCCTTTGGTTTTTGCAGTGTACAGCGAAATGTCCTTTCCCACCACACTAATAGCAGACCTTCTCTTTTTTGCTTAACCGTCTGAATTATTTGGGCTTATTTCCTGGCACAGTTCAGTTGGTAGCCTCTTTTGCTCCTTCATTTCCCTTCATGGGATTCGGATTTCAGATCAGATTAGACTTGAAGCTTCTATTCAGGGCATCAAACGTCGCTCCCAAAATCTTCAGGTTGTCTACCATTTGCAAGGTAGTTATCTCCATCACAAATACAGAAGACATCATTCAATGCAAATTGCGATAGGGCCAAAGGGCCACTTGCAAAGTGATTCTAGCATCAAAGTCATCTAACACTTTCACTCCAGCCAGGATCTGCGACTCCAGGTAAAATTGATCCATGAAGCTAGCAAGAGACTCATCTTTATGGATTTAAATTCCCATAAATTCTTGCTTGCGTTTTGACATGCAGGTTGGACTCACAAACTCCTTTATTATGGAGACCTTTGCCTCAGCATACGACCAGCTGTCCCCCTCCAAGTGGGGTAACACTAGGTTCTGACAGTCAGTGTCCAGGAAGTTCATGACCGTCAATGCCTTTTGACGATCCACATATCCATTCATAGTCATGTCAAACAGTTGGAAAAATGCTGGGGTGTTATCCCAATGGAATGTAGGCAATTTTGGCATTGCTCTAAATTCCTCCGAGTCATTTCAGGCTGATTCTCTTAGTTTAGTTACTCAGCTAACTTGTGGAGTGACTTTGAGCATCATCTCCAAAATGGCATTAAAGGCGGGTGGCATATTTATTGGGTATTTGTCTTCCTAAGTATTGTGTGAGGTCTTCTCTCTTCAGCATCGGTGGCATATTTGGGCTCACAAGTACATCTGTGAACTTTTAAGTCCTTCACTTCTTTTATCAATTTCTCAATATCTGCACCAAACTTTCTTAAATGAATACGATCTGCTTCTCGCTCTCTTTTAGGAATAGAACATCTCAAACAAGGTCTTCTTCTTCTTCTTTAACAAGTTTACTTTGCCAAGCAACTCATTCCCAAAGTTGACTACATTTTCTACTCCTTCCTCCACCTTGATGACTCATTCTTCTAAGGCCGCGAACTCCCAATGGTCCACTGAGTTTAAGGCATTCTGATTAACAGTGGCGATCTCAGTCCACATGTCATAGTTGGATGACATTATAGTAGGAACAGATGCTAGAGATAAGGCTGGGCGACAGGAGGCCCTGAAGGTGAAACTTAAGGCTCTTCATGACCTGAAACACACCTTAGATCAACGCTGGGTGCAAGCCAAGCATGCCCAGGTTGAGGCTAATGGGGTGCAAAACGCCCAGCCTCTTATCTCGGCTCAGGCCCTAAAACGAACAATTTATGTTATAAACAAAGATGGTTCAATTCTCTTGGTTGGAGAGCAAGGGTTTGAGTCCCGCTCTGGCTATGAAATTTTAAGCTCAGGTAAAATATGGCTTCAATCAATTACTCGAGTGAAGGCACTTTCAGTGTATTTTACTAAAACGGATGGAAGCATCTGTTTATTGGAGCGTCAAGGCTTGGGCGCACTTCTGCAGAACCTGAATTTCCTCGGCCCACTTTAAATATGTTTTTTGCGACCAACATTCCTTGTTGGTCAACTTTTCTTAAATAAAATATACCCATTTTTTTATGTTTTACTTATGGTTCCTTGGGCTAACCTGGTGGCGGACCTCTTTGGGGAGGTCTCCAACTATGTGGGCCACTACCTTCTATCGCAATTTACCAAAATCCCAGGTGCTCCCTTGGGTCGCCCAGGTCCCCTCCAGATCGAGGCATCCAAGCTCCCTGACGCCAAGTTACACTTATATGGACTCCCCTCTGGGGTCCACTCAAGTTGTTATGTTTCTATCTTACCTGGTCTTATATGTTGCGTTCTACACCCTGGCCTGGGGTACCTTTGGCACAGGCACCATTTAAGTTGTCTTCTTACCCTTTTTCTTAACGGCTAGTTCCCTAGCAATGTGAGTTTGCATCTCACATCACCTTGCTGGGAACGAGAGAGTTACAGACACTCTCTTGACATTAGTCAACCAACCCTTTTATTATACATGAATAAGACTCATCCGTGTGGGACTTTCATTATTAGTAAATTGGGTGCGCTGGCCATTTGTCACTGCCACGATGGTGCTCACCACAGTTTTCTTGTTTAGTTTTGTATTGGTGCATCTTGGCGTTATTCTTGCAACTACCAATTGGGAAGTGACCACCCTTCCTGCTCATACCTGGTGGTCTCAGACTTTTTGTGATCCTAATATCGTGATTCCCCACCTTTCTCCCAAGATATACTCAGAAATTCATCAGGCCTTAGCTTCCCTGGAGCCAAAACCCTCGTTAGGAAAAAACAATTCATCTAGTTCCCGTCCACTTTTGCGAGGAGTGGATCTATTGTCCCAGTTGTCTCCCGAGGCGGGTGACTGGGTTTTTGCGGTACTCCACACACAGCCGCTTTTGTGGCAAGCAATAGGGGGCTTGGAACAGGTCTTGGAGCAGAATTGACCTGATGAAGCATCCTTCCATTTCTTCTTTGAGTTCTTAACTCTGCATCAAGCAGGTTGTCCGATGAAAGTATACTTGAGTGAATTCTGCAAAAAAGCCCAGGCTTTGCCATTAACTGATGAAGTTAAAACGTCATTTCTCCATTTGACCTTGGACATATCAATGTGAAGCTCCCCGATTTGGCAGTTGCCTCCTTCCAAATTTTATCATCTTGTCAAAACCCTTTGGGGTAGTTTCTCCACCCCAACCTGAAAGGGGCCAGGTAATTTGGCCGTCATCAGATCAAATCATATAAATATGGAAGCTGAGAAGTCTCGCGCGCCTCTGGAAATGAGGGAATTTTATCCTTCTAATTCTTCTACTTCTTCTAAATTCAGAAATGTACAGGGGTCTAGACCCGAGAAGGAAGTAAAGGTTTCAGATGATTCTGCCACGATGATGTCACCCATGGTCATCCCTATAAATAGTGCTTCTGCAACTAGTGATTTTTCCTTGAAGCGTGAGATGCTTCCTACTGATTTCCTCCCCATCTCAGCAGAAATCGGGAACATTGAAGGGTCTGAACCCAAATTTAACAAGAATAATTCCGTTATCATTTTTTCTCCCCAACACGTTTCTGAGGTGCATGCTGAGGCATTGGCTCAGGGCTTGGGGGTGATGGCCCTAAAAAATGATGCGCACCAAACCCTTGAAATGAGTGGGGGTTTGTTTGAGCTAAAAAACGCGTTTTATAACGTGAGCAATTTATCCAAAAAAAAACCTTTTATTTGCTCATATATCTGGATGAGGACTCCATTTCAGTCTACCAGATTACTCGGATATGTGGCCTCAGTAGTAAGAGTGGCCCACTATCCTTCCCCCTTCTATGATTCCAAAACATACCCTGATGGCTTATTCAAGCCATAGAAAGAATTTTCTGATGAATTGATGGCATTTTCTGCGTTGAATAAATCCCATTCTGGATACTTCTTGTTGACTGCTACCCTTATATCCTCTTATGGAAAGTTCAGCACAACTATTTTGGTGGATACTGGTGCCTCAAATAATTTTATTGACCAAAACCTTGCTGACTACCTTGAGTTGAGTTACTCACCCGGTGGTATGGTTAGAGGTGGGGCTTCTCAAGGTATCCCTACACTAAACGTCATGGAGTCAGTCAATTTCCAGGTAGGTTCTTATCTATTGTCTGACCAGTTTCAAGCTATCAGAAACCTCTTGTTTCCCATCATTTTGGGTGTTGAGTGGTGGCGGAAGTTTGACGTCAGAACTAATTTAAAAGAAAACACTTTATCCTTGTATTTGACAAACGGTCACCAGTTGATTGTTCCTCTGTCTGAGGATGCCCCAGGCAAATTACCCCATTGGCCCAATGTTCCCAGTCCATATCTTGCCCCTTTGCTGAAGCCCACTGTGGGACTTTCCTTACCTTCCTGTTTGGAGGAGTTGGCATCTTCTTTTGATGCAGCTTCAGCTAGTACGCTACCAGAACATTCCGAGTTTGATTGTGAATTTAAACTTACTGTGGATCTGGTGTGTATTTCTTCCCCCATATACCCATTGACTGTCTGGGAGGAAGAGGTTTTAGATGTATGGGTGAAGGAGCAGTTGGCCAAAGGTGCCATCTTTCAGCGTACCTCCCCTGTTTGCTCCCCACTTCTCTTTGTGGAGAAGGCTGATGGAACTTTACGTCCATGTGTCAATTATGGAAATTTAAACAATGTGACTGTACCCGACCTCCATCCCATCCTTTAGATTCCCAGATTGCGCGCTATGTGGAGAAGGCGAAGGTCTTCTCCAAGCTGGACTGCCTCAATGCGTTCAATCAAATCTGGATAAAGAAGGGCCAGGAATGGTTAACCGCATTCCGCACCAGAAAAGGAATTTTCCAGTTCTGGGTTATGCCCTTTGGGCTTAAGAATGCCCCTGCCATCTTTCAACGCCGCATTGATGCTGCGTTGGGAGACTTGTTGGGGGTATGTGCGGTTGACTACATGGATGACATTCTGGTGTTTTCCCCCAATCATGAGTCACATGCAGTTCACCTTCAACAAGTAGTGGAGAGATTGAGGGCCGCTTGCCTTACCCTCAAGATTAGCAAATGCGAATTCTTCAAGTCCCAGGTTACTTTTCTGGGAAACGTCGTTTTTGACCAAACCCATATGATAACTCCAGAAAGGAAAAGGCTATCCGTGAGTGGCCTACCCCCACCTCTGTCAAGGAACTGAGGAGCTTTTTGGGGACATGTACGTTCCTCAAGAAGTTCACACCCAATCTCTCTGAGGTGGCAGCTCCCTTATATAAGGCTAGTGGGGCCAAGGTGCTTCAGTGGTCCCCATTTTGGAGGATGCTTTCCAAGCGGTGAAGTGCACCTTGTTATCCACATCCATCCTTCGCCATGTTGATCCTGAAAAGGAGTTCAATGTGTCCTCAGATGCTTCCAACTCGCCATTGCGGCTGCCCTGTTACAGGTGGGTGAAGATGGGTCTGAGCATCCTGTGGGATATTTTTCTATGAAAATGTCTCTGCATAAGTTAAATTACGCCGTATATGACAAGGAGCTATTAGCAGTGGTGGAGGCGCTGATTTATTGGCGTCACCATTTAAATGGCTCTTCCCAACCATTACAGGTACGCACAGACCACCGAGCCCTGTTGTACTACCATGTTCCACATGTTCTAACACCACGTCATACCCGTTGGAGACCCTTGCCCTATTTACATATTCCTATGAGTTCACCAAGGGCAAGGAGAATGGTTTGGCGGATGCTTTGAGCCGCAACCCTGCTTTGGCTCCAAATCCAAAGGAGGAAGAGATTCACAACACCTGGTTGATGATTCCACCGAGTATGATTCTGCCTCAACTTCCTAAGTCCACGGTACATACGCCAGCGCTCATGCCTTTGGAAAATGCAGCAGAATATAGCATGTTTAGGAAGGTAGTTCTTTCTCAGCCGTTATCAGCCAAATATGCTGTTGTTCTCGCTAAGAGTGCCCTGAATCAGGAGGACTTATCCAGGGGTTATCACATGAAGGATGAGATGGTGTGGTTTCAGGGGCGCCTATGGGTTCCTGCTGGACCACTGCGCCTGGAGATCATCCAGGGCCATCAAGACGGAATCACCGTTGGTCATACTGGAAAAGCAAAGACCTTGAAGTTGATACTACGCACTTACAATTGGAAGGGCTTGCCTGTTCAGGTAGGGCGGTACTATAAAGAGTGCATGAGCTGCAATCAAATGAAACCTAATCGGCAACCTTTAGCAGGGTTGCTGGTACCAGTTTAAAAGGCTGAAGCGCCCTGGACTTCCCTATCAGTGGATTTCATTGTGGAGTTACCCGTTTCAGATGAGTATGATGCAATCATAGTGGTGGTGGACTGCTTTACAAAGTTCGCCCACTTTATTCCTTGCAGAACAACTATGACTGCCGCTGAAATGGCCAGGCTCTTCGTCGCTCATGTATTTGCGCTTCATGGGGTTCCTCAAGAAAACATTAGTGACCGGGGACCCCAGTTCACCTCCGTCTTTTGGGAAGAGTTGTGTAAAGCTCTTCAGATCTGCCCCTGCCGTTCAACTGCTTATCAGACCAATCAGATGAGCAGACTAAGCGAGTGAACCAGTGCTTGGAACAATTTCTGCGTTGTAACACTACCGCAGACCATTCAGATTGGGTTCCTCACCTTCCTATGGCCTAATTTAGCTACAACAACACTTTGCATTCATCAATCGGTTGCTCACCTTTTTTTGCTAACCACGGCTTTAACCCTGCTTTTAACATGGAGCCCAGCTGTGGTTCCAAAGTAGAAGCGGTGCTAGACTTTGCTAAGACTCTCAAGAAGGTCCATCAAGGGGTGTCCACAAGTTTGGAGGTGGCTATGCTGGTTTATAAGGAGAATGCCAATGGAAAGCGCCGAGTGGGTCCAGCATACAAGGAAGGGGATCTCGTGATGCTTGATGCTTGCAACATCCCTATCAAGCAGCCATGCAAAAAACTGGGTCCAAAGAGGATTGGTCCTTACCAGGTAGTTAGAAAGGTGGGACATGCCTCATACCAGTTGGATGTTCCCTCCGCGTTTTGGATCTTCTCCATCTTTCATGAAAGCAAGTTAACACTGTTTGAGGGCCCTCCTCCTGTGACTCCTGAGGCTTATTTTGTGGATGGGGCACCGGAATGGGAAGTGGAGGAAATAGTAGCCTCCCGCCGGGTTAAGCGACGCCTTGAGTACTTAGTATCTTGGAAAGGGTTTGACACAGCAGAGAACAGTTGGGTGCCAGCACAGGATTGTGTACATGCCCAAGACCTAATCAAATCATATCATAATCATTTCCCTGAGGCTTCAGGATCTCAGCCTAAGCCAGCCATTGCTGCTATAAAGTTGCCGCCAGCACATAAGAACTTCTTCTTAGCAAACGCCCCTGGAGGGGGGTGGAGCAAAGAAGGAGGAGAGAGTAATGTCATGGTTGGATGATATTGTAGTAGGAACAGATGCTAGAGATAAGGCTGGGCGACAGGAGGCCCTGAAGGTGAAACTTAAGGCTCTTCATGACCTGAAACACACCTTAGATCAACGCTGGGTGCAAGCCAAGCGTGCCCAGGTTGAGGCTAAAGGGGTGCAAAACGCCCAGCCTCTTATCATGGCTCAGGCCCTAAAACGAACAATTTATGTTATAAACAAAGATGGTTCAATTCGCTTGGTTGGAGAGCAAGGGTTTGAGTCCCACTATAGCTATGAAATTTTAAGCTCAGGTAAAGTATGGCTTCAATCAATTACTCGAGTGAAGGCACTTTCAGTGTATTCACTAAAACAGAAGGAAGCATCTGTTTAATGGAGCGTCAAGGCTTAGGCGCACTTCTGCAGAGCCTGAATTTCCCCGGCCCAATTTAAATATGTTTTTGCGACCAACATTCCTTGTTGGTCAACTTTTCTTAGATAAAAAATACCCATTTTTTTATGTTTTACTTATGGTTCCTTGGGCTAACCTGGTGGCGGACCTCTTTGGGGAGGTCTCCAACTATGTGGGCCACTACCTTCTATCACAATTTACCAAAATCCCAGGTGCTCCCTTGGGTCGCCCAGGTCCCCTCCAGATCGAGGCATCCAAGCTCCCTGACGCCAAGTTACACTTGATATGGACTCCCCTCAGGTGTCACTCAAGTTGTTATGTTTTTATCTTACCTGGTCTTATATGTTGCGTTCTACACCCTGACCTGGGTTACCTTTGGCACAAGCACCATTCGAGGTGTCTTCTTACCCTTTTTCTTAGCGGCTAGTTCCCTAGAAATGTGGGTTTGCATCCCAAATCACCTTGCTGGGAACGAGAGAGTTACAGACACTCTCTTGACACCACAGCTTGTGCATTTCTTCTTTATATGACAATGTAATAGATTCTTTACTCAACTACCCCTGTAGTGAGCACCAACTTGTAAAAATTTACTTAGGATTAATTATTGGTCATCAACCCAGTAAATTTTTACTGCACAGGTTCAATTTCCTCATGCACTTCATCACGTTATATAAAATGTATTAATCGATAATAGTATGCTGACTATTATCCATAGTTGAGATTGAACTATTATTAGGCCCAATGCTTCGGCTAGTACTTCTGATTAAATACTCTGTAAGTTGTACTCGTAGGGATTTGTTCCCTATATTCTTGTTCACTCAATCTTCATTAAGATACCCCAGTGACAGTCTCTCTCGGCCCAACACAGAGTCAGCAGCTATCCCTGATTGTGGTTCCTTCATCTCTAGATCCCCACTCAGATCTTTACTCTTCTCTCTAAGAGTTTTTCAATTATTGCCTTCTGCAATAATATCCTTGAGATGGAATGACACAATAGAAGCTGATAGTCTAACTATACACCAAGTATACAATATTACTGTAGATTATAATAATAACGTTGATAAAAATAATGTTAATAATGTTTTTTTATTATAATAAATCCTAGGGAATTATATAGTAGGGATTCAGCTGTCTAACCCTCAGTTGTCACCTCTTCAATAAAATAGCAGCCGTTGCCATTGAATCACCCTTCCTTGTCTCAGCAGCAATGGTCTTCCCCATCCTGGCTAGGATTCCATCATTGGACATCCTCAAGACCTCAAACATAAAGAGTCAAAAATGTGTCCCTAACGTTTTCCTCTCAATCTAAGTGAACCAACCATAATTGGCTAGCGACCTGCTTAGGTAATGGGACTTATTACCCATTATGGCAGGTCACTTCACCAAACAATTATTTGCTAGTTTTAGGCGGCATCACTTACCTCTCAACTCACTATTCATTCCCAATCAGTCAGTGATGAAACCCGACCAATCCCAATTGGTACACATGATAGTTAATCACTATCAGATGCCCCTATTTCTTCAGCCACTCTTCCTAATGAGATATTAGGTATTCATCTGGCTCAATCCCTGAAGGTTATGGCCAGGTGAATATCCCAAAACTCCCAAACGTAGTTCCTCCAAAACTTGGGCCAACTGTTTTTGATCACTTTGCCTTAGGAATTTTCCCCTAGAAATACCAGGTAATCTAGAAGGCTGGGAATATGGGCAAAAATCCCAACACACAGATTGCACGCTATGTGTGGCGAGATTCTTATCCAATTTGGATTGTTTAAACATGTAAAATCAGATCTGTAATAAGAAGGGCTAGGAGTGGCTGAAAGCATTCCGTACCAGAAAGGGAGTCTTCCAATTTCAGGTTATGCGCTTTGGGCTTAAAAATGCCCCTGATATCTTTCAACGATGTATTGATGTAGCTTTGGGAGACCTTCTGGGGGTATGCGCGATAGCTTACATGGATGGTATTTTTATATCTTCTCCTGACAATAAGTACCATGAAGTGCACCTACAGAAGATGGTGGAGCGTTTGAGGGCAGCTGAACTTACTTTAAAAATAAGTAAGTGCGAATTCTTTAAGTCCCAGATCATCTTCCTGGACAACGTCGTGTTTGACCAAGAGCACATGATAACTCCAGACAAGGAGAAAGTGATACATGAGTGACCCGCTCCAACTTTGGTTAAGGAATTGAGGGGCTTTTTGGGACGTGTACGTTCCTTAAGAAGTTCATAACGACCTTTTTTGAAGTTGCGGCGCTTTTGTATAAGGCTAGCGGTGCAAAGGTGCTTCAGTGGTCCCCCATTTTGGAGGATGCTTTCCAAGAAGTGAAGTGCACCCTGTTGTCCACATCTATTCTTCGCCATGTTGATCCTAATAAAGAGTTCATTGTTACTTCTAATGCCTCCAACTTTTCCATAGTGGCGGTCCTATTACAAGTAGGTGAAGATGGAATAGAGCATTTGGTGTGATATTTTTCCAGGAAGATGTCTCAACCAGAGTTAAGCTACGCCATATTTGGTAAAGAGTTTATTAGCAGTGGTTTAGGCGCTAACCTATTGGCGCCATCACTTGCATGTCTCATCCCAACCCCTCCACATATTTACAGATCACCATGCCTTACTGTAATACCGCGCACCTCATGTCTTACCCCTCATGACAAACCCGCTGGCATAAGACCCTAGATCAATTTGTGTTTTCCAATGAGCTTACTAAGGTCAAGGAGAATGGTTTGGCGTATTCTTTAAACCGCAACTCTGCATTAACTCCTGATCCAAAGGAGGTAGAGGCGCATAATACCCGTTTGATGATTCCACCGGGTAAGATTGTGCCTCAACTGCCATCTTTCTTGGCCAACAGGACAGCGCTTGCACCTCTGGAAAACGCGGAGGAATATAGTATGTTTAGGAAGTAGTCCTTTCTCAGCCATCATCAGCTGAATATACTATGATACTTGCTAAGAGCGCTTTAAATCAGGAGGGTATAACCAGGGGTTTACACATAAAGGTGAGATGGTGTGGTTTCAGGGGCGCCTATGGGTTCCCGCTGGACCACTTCACCTGGAAATCATCTGGGACCATAATGACAGAATAACCTTTTGTCATCTTGGAAAGGCAAAGACTCTGGAGTTAATTTGTTGCACATACAATTACTAGTGTTTAGCCGCTCAGGTGGGTAGGCATTATAAATAGTGCCTGGTCTGCAACCAAATGAAACTGAACCAACAGCCACTAGCAGGGTTGTTGGTACCGTTCAAAAGGCTGAAGGGCCTTGGACAGCCTTATTGATGGATTTCATTGTGGAATTGCTTGTATCAGATGGCTACGATGCCATCATAATTGCGGTGGACCAATTTAAGAGTTCTCCCACTTTAATCCCTGCAGAACCACAGTCAACGCAGCTGAGATGTTTAGGCTTTTGGCACTCATGTGATCACTCTTTACGTGGTCCCTCAAGAGATAATTAGCGATCATGGACCCCAGTTTACCTCTGTCTTTTGGGAAGTGTTGTGTAAGTCTCTGCAAATCCTCCCTGCCGTTCAACTGCTTATTACCCCCAATCATATGGGCAGACAGAACAATTGAATTAGTGCTTTGAACAGTACTTGCAGTTTTACACCGCCGCTGATCATTCATATTGGGTTTCCCATCTCCCCCATGGCTCTTTTCAGCTATAACAACGCCCAACATGCATCAATCAGCTGTTCCCCTTCTTCGCCAACTATGGATCCAATTCTGCCTTCATCATGGAGACCAGTTGTGGATACAAGGTGGAAGCGGTGGTGGACTTTACAAAAATAATCAAGAAAGTATACCAGGGGGTGAGCACAAATTTAGATGTGGCATGCAGGATTACAATGAGAACGCTGATGGTAAGAGATGAGTTGTCCAGCATTAAGTAAGGAGATCTCATGATGCTGGATGGAAAAACATCCCAATCAAACAACTATGCAAAAAACTAGGACCTAAGAGGATTGGGCTGTACCGCGTCATCAGAAAGGTGGGCCACGCTTCATACCAGTTGGATCTCACCCCTCATTTTGAATCTTTTCAGTAATCCATGAAAGCAAGCTCACGTTGTTTAGGGTCCCCCACTAAAGACTCCTGAGGATTAGTTTGTGGATGGGGTGCCAGAGTGGGATTTGGAGGAGCTTTAGCCTATCGTTGGAAAAGAAGAAGACTCAATTATCTTGTATCTTGGAAGAGATTATACCAGTGGTAAATAGTCTGGTTTAAGCACGTGACTGTGTCCATATCCAAGATTTAATTGTAGCATTACACAAGCGTTTCCCTGAGGTTGCATGATCTAAGTCCAAGCAAGCTGTTGATGCCATGAAGTTGGCCCCTGCACATAAAAACTTTTCCTTGGTGAATGCCCCTGGAGGGGGTAGAGCCCAAAAAGGAGGAGAGGGTATTTTCATGTTTACATGACCTAATTAAAGGCACCAACATCAAGGAAAAGGGTGGGTGGCAGGAAGTCCAAAGGGTCAGGTTGCAGGACCTTCCTGACCTAATAAAAACCTTGGATCAACGCTGGGTACAGGTCAGATATGCCCAGGTTGGTCCAGGTGAGGTACTTAACGCCAGACCCTTATACCAGCTTTAGCATTAAAACGAACAAGTTACCTCTTAAACGATGATGGTACATTTCATTTGATCAGGGAATGGGGGTTCAAAACCCATTCCACTTAATTATGTGCTCGGGTAGGTTACAACTTCAATTAATTACTCAAGTGAAGTCAGTTTCATTGTATACTACCATTTCAGATGGAAGCGTGTGCCTATTGGTACATCAGTGCTTGGGACCACTTCCACAAACCCATAATTACCCTGACAATGTTTATATATGTTTGTTTGTACCAACATTCCTCATTGGTCGACTTTTCACAATAAACTTTCCCGTTTTATTTACGTTTTATTTATGGTTCCTTGGGCGACCTGTGTGTTGACCTCTTTGAGGAGATCTACAACAACGTTGGCCACTATATTTTATCCCAAATATATAAAGTTTTTGGTGCACTGTTGGGCCGCCCTGGTCCCCTCCAGATTAAGGCACCCAAGCTGCCTAGCACCAATTTACATTTGGTTATGGACTCCCCTTTGGGATCCTACCTTGTTTTGTTGTTTCTTGCTTATATTATATAGTATACTGCGTTGTACACCCTTGCCTTGGTCCCTTCTGCTCTGGCACCATACGCGGTGCCTTGTTTCCCATTCTCTTAACAGCTAGTTCCCTGGCAGTGTGGGTTTGCATTCCGCATCACCTCTCAGTAAACGAGAGAGTTACAAACCCTCTCTTAACAGGCTTGTATTTTATGTCCGCATATTCATTATGGCAGACCAAACCTAGTTTTAGTCAGCTCTTACCATGAAGATATATGCTAGCTGTCAAGAGTGTCTATAACACTCCAGTTCCCAGTATGGTGGAGCACTGAGCACAGGACCAAAGCAAGCGAACTATTCATTAGTATTAAAATAAAGATAGCCCAGCAGAGGAAGCTTGAGCTAAAATAACATAGGGAGAGGGTGGTTAACATGGTACTCATAATTAAGGATTGAGCAAACAGAAAAGCATTCTATGCCCCAAAGGGCCGTTCATAACCAAGAAATGATATGTTTAGAGTGCAAGGATGCCTTGGGTTTGGAGGGACCTAGGGGGCAACGGTGTACCTGATGCTGCAATAATTTTAAACAAATGAACTGGCTAATGTGATGTGAGACCTCCTCAAAGAGGTCCGCACACAGGTACGCTCAAGTGAACATGAGAAAAACGTTAGACTGACTAAGGATTTATTGTAAGGAGGAATATAAACAACGAGAGAAGTTGGTGTTGAAGAAGCATATTTAAGCCAAACCAGTGAAATCATCTATCATATAAAGTGGTAACAAGCTGAGGTTCATCAATAAGTGCACACTACCATCTGACAGGGTGCTATACTTTGAAATAGTCCAAACTCGAGAAATAATTAAAGTGAAGGCTGACCTAAGTTTGAAATTTTGTAAACTAAATGGATTTTGAACCCCCATTCCCTGATCAACTGAATAGTACCATCATCGTTTAAGAGGTAACTTGTTCGTTTTTATGCTAAAGCTGGTACAAGGGTCTGGCGTTAAGCACCTCACCTGGACCAACCTGGGCATATCTGGCCTGTACCCAGCGTTGATCCAAGGTTTTCTTTAGGTCAGGAAGGTCCTGCAACCTGACCCTTTGGACTTCCTGCCACCCACCCTTTTCCTTGAGATTGGTGCCTACTATCAGATCATTAACTACGACTCACCCTCTCCTCCTTCTTGGGCTCCACCCCCCTCAGGGGCATTCTCTAAAGAAAAGATTTTTAGGCGGGAGCCAACTTTATAGCAGTGACAGCTGGCTTGGACTTTGAATCTGAAGCCTAAGAAAAACGCTTGTGGAATGCACCAATTAGCTCTAGGCATGTGCACAGTCCTGTGCTGGAACTCAACTATTCTCCGCTGCGTCAAATCCCTTCCAGGATACTAGATACTCAAGCCTTTTTCTTACCGATGAGAGGCAACAATCTCCTCCACTTCCCATTCTGGTGCCCCATCCACATTATAAGCTTTGGGATTCTCTGGAGGGTGTCCCTCAAACAACGTAAGTTTGCTTTCATGGAATACTGAAAAGATTCGAAATGAGGGGGAAGATCCAACTGTTATGAGGCGTGGCTTACCTTTTGATAACACGGTATGGCCCAATCCTCTTTGGTCCCAATTTTTTGCATGGTTGCTTGATAGGGATATTTTTAGCATCTAGCATCACGAGATCTCCTTCCTTGCACGCAGGTCCAACCCATCTCTTACCATCAGCCTGCTCCTAGTAAGCCAGCATGGCTGCATCTAAATTCGAGATCACCCCTTGGTTTATCTTCTTGATTGTTTTGCAAAGTCCACCACCGCCTCCACCTTGTATCCACAATTGGGCTCCATGTTGAAAGTGGTATTGAAGCCATGGTTGGCGAAGAAGGGGGAACAACTGATTGAAGCATTTTGTGCATTGTTATAAATGAATTGGGCCATGGGAAGATGGGAAACCCAATCTGAATGATCCGCGGAGTGTGAAACTGCAAGAACTGTTCAAGGCACTGGTTAACTTGTTCTGTCTGCCCATATGATTGGGGATGATAGGCAGTTGAATGGCAGGGACGGATTTGCAGAGTCTTACACAATTCTTCCAATAGATAGAGGTAAACTGGGGCCCCCAATCGCTAATGATTTTCTGAGGGACTCCATGTAGAGCAAACACATTAGTAACAAACAGACTTGCCATCTCTGCCATGGTAACAGTCGTCCTGCAAGGGATAAAGTGGGAAAACTCCAAAAACCGATCCACCACCACCATGATAGCATCATAGCTATCTGATACAAGCAATTTCACAATGAAATTTACCAATAAAGAAATCCAAGGCTCTTCAGCCTTTTGAACGGTACCAACAACCCTGCTAGTGGCTGTTGGTTCAGTTTAATTTGGTTGCAGACCAGGCACTATTTACAATGACTGCCCACCTGAGCGGTTAATCCCTTCCAATTGTATGTGCGGCGAATAAGCTCCAGGGTCTTCGCCTTCCCAGGATGGCCAATGGTGATCACGTCATGATGGTCCCAGATGCTTTACAGGCAAAAAGGTCCAGCTGGAACCCATAGACGCCCCTGAAACCACACCATCTCATCCTTTACGTGGTAACCTCTTGTAATATCTCCTTGATTCTTAAGCTCTTTGCAAGGACCATTGTATATTCCGCTGACAAATGTTGGGAAAGGACAACCTTCCTAAGCATACCATATTCCTCTACAATTTCTTGAGGAGTGAGCGCGGGCCCACTGGCTAAGAGAGAGGAAGGTTGAGACACAATTTTACCCGGTGGAATCATTAATTGGGTATTATGCACATCAACATCCTTAGGATCAGGAGCAGTGCTGGGTTACAGCTCAAAGAATCCGCCAAACCATTCTCATTGCCCTTTGTAAAATCATGAGAAAAAGCAAATTTGGCAAGGGTCTCATGCCAGCGGGTCTGCCATGGGGTTAAGACATGAGGTGCGTGAAGTAAAGTAAGGCACAGTGATCTGTACATACACGGAAGGGTTGGGAAGAACCATGCAAGTGATGACGCCAATAGGTTAACGCCTTAACCACTGGTAATAACTCATTATCATATACGGCGTAGCTTAACTCTGGCAGGGACTCTTTCTAAAAAAACCCCATTGTATGCTCCATTCCATCTTCGCCTACTTGCAATAAGGCCACCACAATGGCGAAGTTGAAGGCATTGGAAGCAACAATGAACTCTTTATTGGGGTTGACATGAAGAATGAAGGTAGACAGCAACGTACACTTTAAGGCTTGGAAGGCATCCTCCAAAAAGGAGGACCACTGTAGTACTTTTGCCCCACTCGCCTTGTACAAAGGTGCTGAAGCTTCAGAAAGGTTTGATGTAAACTTCTTAAGAAACATACATGTCCTCAAAAAGCTCATTAATTACTTAACAGAGGTTGGAGTGGGCCACTCATAAATTACTTTCTCTTTGTCCGGAGTTATCATGTGCTCTTAGTCAAACACGACGTTGCCCAGAAAGGTGCCTGGGACTTAAAGAAATCACATTTACTGATTTTCAGCGTAAGGTTGGCAGCCCTTGACCATTCCACCACTTGCCAAAGGTGTACTGTTGGGACTCCTTATCAGGGTAAGTCACCAGGATATCATCCATGTAGGCAACCGCGCATACCCCCAAAAGGTCCCCCAAAGCTGCATCAATACGACGTTGAAAGATAGCAGGGGCATTTTTAAGCCTAAAGGGCATAACCCGAAATTAAAAAAGATTTCTTTTCTGGTGCGGAATGTGGTTAACCACTCCTGGCCCTTCTTGATACGGATATGATTGAAGCATTTAAACAATCTAGCTTGGAAAAGACTTGTGCTTTCTCCACATAGATTGCAATCTGTGAGTCCAGGGGATGGGATGTAAGTCTGGTACAGTAACGTTGTTAAGATTCCCATAGTCCACACATGGACGTAAGGTACCATCTGCCTTCTCAACAAAGAGAAGTGGGGAACACACAGGGAATGTTCGCTGAAAATAGCACCTTTGGACAACTGCTTCTTAACCCTCACATCTAAAGCTGCTTCCTACCGTACATTTAATGGGTAAATGGGAGAAGATATATGCACCAGATCAACAGTGAGCTTAAATTCGCATACAAATTCTGAATGATCTGGTAGTCCATTTTCTGATGCAGCATCAAATGAAGATTCCAACCCCTCCAAACAGGAAGGTAAGGGAACATTCACAGAGGGCTTAAGCAATGAGGCAAGATCAAGAGTTTGAATATTGGGCCAATGGGGCAATTTGCCCTGAAAGTTGGCTTCAGCCAAAGGAATAACCAACTTGTGACAGTTTATCAAAGACAAAGATAGGGTGTTTTCTTTCAAATTAGTCATGACGTCAACCTTTATCCACCACTCTACACCTAAAATAATGGGGTACAAGAGGTTTTTGATAGCTTGAAAGTGGTCAGACAAATGATAGGTGCCCACTTGATACTCTACTGACCCCATAATTTTCAGCGTGGGAATACCTTGAGAAGCTTATCCTTTAACCATACCACCTGGCAAGTAACTCATCGTAGGGTAGTTGGCAAGGTCTTGGTCCATAAAATTTTCAGAGGCTCCTGTATCCACCTAAATAGTTGTGCTGAATTTCCCTAAAGGGGATGAAAGTGTAGCGGTTAACAAAAAGTATCCAGATTGGGCTTTATTCAAAGTAGAAAACGCCAACACCTCACCTGAAAATTCTTCCTTTGGCTTAAGCAAGCCTTCAGGATATGTCTTTGAATCATAGAAGGGGGAGGGATAGTTGGCCACTCTTACACTGAGGCTACATATCCCACCATATCTTCTGCTGGTGCATACACCTTTTCATATTTGAAACGAAGTTCTTTTTCCACCTCCTGAGTGCTGCGGATCATGGTAGGGGTCAAACGAGGGTTCTCAGGGGTAATTTGATATACTGGGATAGGTTCCTCATCCAAACCGTAAGAGCAAGTAAATGGCTTGTTTTGTGATATAACATTTTCATTATAAACGCGTTTTCAGGCTCCAGCTACCCCATACCTGCTCTGAGGGTCCGGTGTGCTTTATTATCCAAGGCCATCACCCCCAAGCCCTTATTAGATGCTTTGGCTTGCACCGCGGAAATGCAGTGTGAAGAAAACTCATTATTTTGAATCCATTTTGGGTTAAGTTTAGGTCTAGACTCTCCCGGACCCTTAACTTCCTCTGAAATGGGGAGGGAATCAGTGGGAAGCTCTTCACGTCTCAAGGAATTAACACTAGTTGTGGATGAAGCATTTATAGGGATGACTGCAGGTGACATCATTGCAGCAGAATCGTCTGAAACATTTAATTTAGACTTGGGACTAGACCCCTGTTTGGCTTCGAATTTGGTGGAACTCAAAGGTTTTTGAAGGATAAAATTCCTTCATTTTGAAGAATGCGCGCAACTTTTTGGGTCCCATATTTATAGGGGCTGACTTGGGTGAAACCATCATGGCCAAATTACCTGGCCCCTTCCAGGTTGGGGCGGGGAAACCACCACAAAGAGCTTCAATGTGATGATCAAAGTTAAAAGGGTGCAACTTCCAAATTGGGGAGTTTTGCATGGAGAGGTCCAAAGTATATTGGAAAAATGACGTTTTACTGACGTTGTGCAACATTAGGGCCTGGGTTTTTTTACAAAATTCATTCGAATATACTTTCATTGGATTACCAGCTTGATGCAGAGACAATAACTCATAGTAATTTTGGATGGATGCTCCGTCAGGACGACATTACTCCAAGCCATGCTCCAAGCCCTCCACTGATCACCACAAAAGCGGATGTGCACGGAACACCACAAAAACCCAGTTGGCCACATCTGGAGACAGCTGATATAAAAATTCACTCCCCATGAAAGCTGACGAGAACCAGCTATATTGTTATTATCCAAAGAAGATTTCAGCACAAGGGAAGTCAAGGCCTGTTGAGTTTCCAAGTAAATCTTGGGAGAAAGGTGGGGAATCATGACAACATGATCACAAAAAGTCCGAGACCACCAGGTACAAGCAGGAAGGGTGTCACTTCCCAGTTGGTGGTTGCAAGAATAACACCAAGATGCACCAAAACAAAACAAACAAGAAAACTGTGGTGAGCACCATTGTGGCAGTGATAAATGGCCAGCGCACCCAGTTTACACATAAAGAAAGTCCCATATGGATAATTCTGATAACACATAATAAAATGGTTGGTCAACTAATGTTAAGATAGTGTCTGTAACTCTCTCATTCCCTGAGAGGTGATGTGGGATGCAAACCCACACTGCCAGGGAACTAGCCATTAAGAAAATGGGAAACAATGCACTGCATATGGTGCCAGAGCAGAAGGGACCCATGGCAAGGGTGTACATTGTGGTATACAATATAATATAAGCAAGAAACAACAAAACAAGGTAGGATCCCAAAGGGGAGTCCATAACCAAATGTAAATTGGTGCTAGGCAGCTTGGGCGCCTCGATCTAGAGGGTACCAGGGCGGCCCAACAGTGCACCAAAAACTTTAGATATTTGGGATAAAATGTAGTGGCCAACGTTGTTGGAGACCTCCTCAAAGAGGTCCACACACAGGTTCGCCCAAGGAACCATAAATAAAACGAAAGAAATTGGGAAAGTTTATTGTTAAAAGTCGACCAATGAGTAATGTTGGTCACAAACAAACATATTTTAACATTGTCGGGGTAATTTTGGGTTTGTGGAAGTGGTCCTAAGCATTGATGTACCAATAGGCGCACGCTTCCATCTGAAATGGTAGTATACACCGAAACTGACTTCACTTGAGTAATGAATGAAGTTGTAACCTAGCCAAGTGCATAATTTCATAAGTGGAATGTGTTTCAAACCTCATTCCCCAAACAACCAAATAGTACCATTGTCATTAATTAGATAGCTCATTCGTTTTAATGCATGAGCTGATATAAGGAGCTGGGCATTTTGCACCATACTAGTACTAACATGGGCAATTTGGCTTGTACCCAACGTTGGTCCAAGGTGTGCTTGAGGTCAGGAAGGGCCTGAAGTTTCACCTTCTGGGCCTCCTGCCTCCCAGCCTTATCCTTGGGATTGGTGCCTACTATCAGGTCATTTAACCATTACAAGGACATAATACAGAGGATTATAGCTATTCATTAAAGATTTTGCTCATTTGTGAGTGGGAAACCCTGAGGGCTGATTATTCAACACTAACGTTACCAGTGCCCCCACAAGAAAACTAATCACTGGTGGCAGTTGCCAAAAGAAGATCAAAAAGAAGAAATTTTTCAGATACATACTGCACCAGAGGAAGATCATTGACAACAGAGGAAGTGAATATTGCAGGGTTAGTTTTGAACTTTCAAACTGAGAGGGGTACAACAAAAAGCAAGATAAGGTTTGTGATGTCTTAAAATTATCTAGGATATTGTAGAAACAAAGAAAGACTCATACTGATACCCCCACTTAAGAAGGGAGGGAAGAAGCTTTTTATAATCATCAATATACCCAGTTATAGAAGAGACCAGGGAATATGGTAGCTTAATGATTATTGCTGTTTACTTTCAGATAGTTTACTTATAAAATAGTGGTTTTTTGAAGGGCCTTGTTAATGGTATACAAAATAAAAAGAATATTTTACATAAGAATCTATTAAGGAATGTATCTTAATATCTATATGCTTAGGGAATGATAGGAGTGGTGCACTTAATGCCCAATAATTCATTCACAACTTTAATTTGTTATATTGAAACACTATGCCGTTTAAAGTACCAATTTTGATATGACCTGGCAAATTGAATAAATGTTAATTTTTGAAAAAAAATTTGTGGCTCAATCCCAACTTATAGGATGGTGCCAGTCTGTTTGGAAGAACTTCAGGTTGTACCCACATACAGGGAATATGGTATAATCCCACATTATTACAGAATGGGTTCGTCACACCTAAACCTATTAAGGAAGAGCTTACCTTAACTAAAGCAAGATGGGAAGTTTTATGAAGGCTTTTATCCCAAGTATAATTTGGTCAATTGAACTTTTTTGATATTGGTTTAAGCCCTTGGGAGGAATTCAAATTAGTATATAACACCTTCTGCCAAAAAGGAAAACTACGACCTACCTGTTGGCATTGGCCTCTGGCCACCACCACCTCCTGGGAACTCCTTGGATTCTCTCCACTAACTCCTTGGTGGTAGGATGAGGAGAAAAAAGAAATTTCTCAGGGGTAGGTCGTTACCCAAAATTTCAATAACCACATGGTCTATATCACCCTGGTTGGTGAGAGGGAAAGCAGCCTTTTTTCCCCTTCTTGGTTTTGAGTGGGAACTCCTCCCAAGTTAAGACACAGGGAGTGCTCCCCAGGACTTACAATATCTTTAATTCAAATGCCTCAGTAAAAGTATACTCCTAAATCAGCATTGTTAAACTATCTTTATAGTATAAGGTAAAATTCTTTGACATAATGCAGTTTTAGACTGGTAGTTTACTGCAATGACATAATCATATCAGATCCATGTTCTATAGCTATGGGTTTAATATAGAAATTTTATATTCACATCAACAATTAACTATGGTATCTCAGTGAAAAACTTATACCTATATATTTAATTAAAGGCTATACTCAAAACTTACTAGAGTAGTTATTAAAGTTAAACTTTACATATCAGCCCTTAGTCTGAGAGATTTTAACACATAGTTGAGCAATGTTTAATCAAATAATTGGCTCTATTTCTTACATAGATAAAATCTTCATAGTTTTCTTTTATACAAACCCTAGTAACTTTTCTAATAATTTATTATAATCACTTACCAATTATGTTATCTACTGTTTTATACTTTATGCACAATACACAAAAATGTATTTTTTTAAACGTTTGCTTATCTTCCTATGAATTCAGATATAGATGTTTTTATCATGTATTCAATAATCATACTCTAATTACTTTTCTAAATATTTTTTTGAAAAGTAGAAATATTGTATCATCAGTAGCTATAAATTTTGAATTTAAGCCTCATAGAACACTACATGGTCACTTATATATCATGACTCCCTACCTAGTATATGTTTTATGCTAAATATATTATATATCTTTTATAATCTAGATTTTGTAAAAGATTGCACAGTACTTCGTAAGAAGTTTAGGGTTGTATTTAGTAGCTACTCTGTTGAGAGTGACTGAATAATTTACTTTCTATAGAAGGAATAATAACAGATTATATTGCATTTACTGGTAAAATTATCATAAAATCTGTTTTATATTTGAAATAAAATTAGTACATATGAATAAAGCCTATTTCATAAGGCCTAAAAGATCTGAGTAGTATTATATTCTTAAAAAACATCTAATTATACATAAAGCGTTAAGTTATTTAGATTTTTAAGTAACAGCCTTTAATTTTCAGGGTGTGTGTAATTCTCTAACCTTTTTAAAAAAAGAATAGAAATTTTCTAAACCTATAGTGTGATAATAGGATATACATATGACTAATGCAGAACATGTCTTTAGTCCATAAAGGCGCACAAGCTTCTAATACATGTAGTGCAACCAAATATATATGCATAAAAGATTTCTATATGATCAATAACTCCTAATTACTATTAATCATTCCTTACCCTTTTTAAAGTGATATATATCCTATGCTTATCAATCTCTTATCAGTCTATTTGATATGAACTGACCTGGGAATAGTAATGCACTAATTAATGGGTAAAATGAGATATTGAAATCAATGGGAAAGGAGGATTAATCCTGGTAAGAATCCTGTTGCAATTAGCACTTAGACGTCAAAGCTCAACCTACAGGTAAATACACAAATATATATAATTTATGTAAAAACAGTTACTTTAAAAAACACATTGCAAATTCAAGCAATTAAATTTGGAATTATTACATAGAAATAGCAAAAATCACTTTAGTCTTCATGTACCAACATTGTCTGAGGGATCATGGGGTTTCTTCATGTCTCTCTGTAATAACCTTACACTACTGTTAAACCCAGACCCCTTTTTAAGTGATTCATCTTCATTATATGCTTTGTGACTCCAGAAATCTATTGATGCCAGCTATCTTGGAACTTAACTGTAGATATTTTTTAACTTTTTTATAAGTGTTCTAGGAAGCCAATGAGATTAAGTCCTTAGCCTTGGGGATTTACACATAGTAATGATAACCTAATAGGACTGAGATACTGACAAAACTCAAGGATACTAATGAAACTTTTAGCAAATATTTTATGCTGATATAGTATTAAATGAGATATTATAATTAAGTGATACAAATTTATTAGTCCTCAGACCCATCAATAGAAAAATAGTGTTCTAAGGTTTACCATTAGTGAGGTGAAGAGAGATCAATTATACTTTCCAAATCACCTTTAATTGATAATGGCTGTTAAACTAGTTATTGCACATTCTCATTGACAATTATTTGACAATGGAGAATCCATATATTAGCTACGTAAATTAATTTGGGTCTTGACTCAGATCATAAAAACCTCAGTAAAATTTGCTAGTTATATATATAATAAAAAAATATTAACTTGGTTGGTCAGACCATATTGCAACAATTTTCCGCACTTGACCAAAAAATAGGGAATAACAATAAGTGAGGGGTAAGCTAGATAATTGGGAAGCTGTGGCCCTAAGGCCAGAGATCAGCTGGTATTTCTTCAGGAACTTAGCATGCATCTGATTAATACTTTAACTTTTTATAGGATCTTTTTTGATTGAAAGCGTCAATGGATGTCTTCTCAATGATCCCTAAGAGCCTCTCCAAATGTGCTCCAGCTTATTAGCCCATCTAAATACATGGATATCATAGTATAGGACCAACTCCCCTATAGCAAAGTAGTTAAGGTCCATCACTTAAATTATCACACTTCTGTGTCCTAACTTTCCAAACCAGAGCATTAAAGTAGGCTTAGCTTTTAACTGAACTAAGGTCTGTGCAAGTTTCTCCAGATTTTGATTAAGACTCATGTTCTCCCCATGGACACGTGAGTATAAAGAGGGGATATTACAGGATTCGTCCCATATAATAGTTGAAATGGCAAGTGGGCAGCTGCCAGTGGGAAACAATATTATAGACAAATTGACCAAAGGCATCAAATTATGGTTGAATGCCTTGCCATTAATTGACTTTTTAAGATGCCACAAGATTACCATTTACTCTTTACTTGGTACCTTTGGGATCAGAGTGATAAAGTTTAGACAAAATCCTCAGATCCCATTAAATCACTTAAACATATAAATTATCTGAGATGTAAACTAGTACTATCATCAATTAATATTAATTGCGGACATTCAGCCAATATATAATGTTTTCTAAATTATACAAAGCCATCATTGTAGCGCATAAATCCTGAACATCCTTGACCTTCTAACATTTGGTGAAGTGTCCATTGCCAGTTTTAATATAATTGTAATTTTTATTACTACCTGCCATTGACCCTACAACATCAAGTGAAATGGTATGCTTGGCATAGTTGAGTTAAAAATTTGATAGGAGGTAGTTTTATGGTAGGGGCTTTGATTTATAATTCCTTACAACATTAAGGCTCTTATGAATGCTAAATGGCATATTTTCCCAGAGTGTGTTGATTTAGCTTTTCAAGAGTTTTTTTAAAGCATCCATGTCCTGTTGCCTTATGAGCTTTAGCAATCCAGTCATTTTATCAAATAGTGAGGTAATAAGTATTTCTGTTCATCAGGTAATTTATAAAGTAATCCATCTTTAAAATTGTGTCTTTTCTCTGCTTTTCTAGTGCGTTTTGAATCTCCTTGGGTCATTGCCATACTGCAGTGTAACATTTTATCAATTTGTTCATGGCTAAGTCAGATGCTAAGGCAATATTGGGCGGTTGAGAAAGACAATTGGCGTTCTGATGTTTTACGCTGTGCGGTGTTAGATTTCTAAGTTGTAAACTGTTAGCTCTAATGCCCATTGGACTAGCTGCTCTTCAGGCTCCTTCCAATTTTGTAATTAGAAAAGGGAGGCGTGGTTTATTACTACCATAAAGTAACCCCATGTACATAGGTTCAGAATTGCTTAAAAGCATAGGTTACTACCAGAAACACTTATCAGTTAAAGTTTAGCTGTCATACACATTCATTCAGGGACAATATCATTGGATTATCAATTCCCTCATATTTGTTTTGCAATAATACTGCCATTATGGCAGTGAGGTATGCATCTGTTTGGATAATAGAGGGTTTTTTAAAATCTAATACAAGCATATGGAAGCTTTAGTGAAAGAGACTTAACTTTATAAAGACTAGTTGGCAAAGCTTTTCAATTGAATTGTACTCCATACTTTAATAAATGAGACAAAGGCTCGCTGAAGTTTTCACACAAATTAGAAATAGTAACCAGACATTTTCAGGAATTCCTGGATGTCTTGCTTGGTATTTGGTGGCGTCAACATTTTGATCTTCTTAACCTTAGCTGGCTAGAGATGTAAGCCTTGATTATTGACAGCTTAACTTAGTAATTCCAAATGATCATAGTAGAATTTATATTTCCACGGCTTGATTTTAAGTCAGCATTGGCGAGTTAGCAAAAGGATTTCTTCTATGAGTTGAAAATGTTCTTTTACAATTCTTGAAAAGATGATAAATCGTCTAGATATACTAAAATACAGTTATTGTTAGTTAGCTAGTATATTTTCTATGGCCTGATAAAAAAGTTTTGGGGCGTTGCACAACTCTTGCAGCATGTGTATGGGTTATTAAAATTTGGGAAGTGATCATGGCACACTTCCAATATTCACCTATAGGCAGCACAATCTTCCAACAACCAGTAATGGAATCCATCGCTGATAAAATTGATGTATTGCTAAAATGGTCCAGCACATCATCAATGTGAAGAATGGATAGTTTTTCTTATTATGTTGTTTAACTTACTAATTAATTACCATACAAATGGAACTGTCTTTCTTTTTTACATGTTAACTGTAGGAGTCCTAGGATTTTTTGAGGGCAATAACAGCCCCAGTTTAACAAGCTGATTTAACTCTTTCATAACTACTTCTTCATCTGCCAATGATTATCTAATTGGATGAAGATGAATGGGGGAATGATTCCTGGTATTAGTATGGTTAAGCACGTCTTATGCACAACCTAAGATAAAGTCATTTTTTACAAAAATAAATCTATATTTGCTAAAAAGGACTGCTTGGTCTTATTCAACCTCAGTACCCCAGCGAGTTGTTCTCTAAGTATAAATGAAAGAATATAATGGCGCTTATTTCCTTCAAGCCCAAGTTCATTTAGCTTACCAAATTTGCGGATGATTTATACTACCTCAACAGGGAAGATTTGAATAAAAGTAACAATCTGATGCTTCTTTTTAGACTAGATGGACAATCTTATGCTTCTTAATCTGAATGGAATAAGGATATTAATTAGCTAATAAACTTTTGATTATGTAATGGTAAGAAATAATAACCCAGGTGCGGTGAATTGTTCAAGTGAGATTGTAAAAATGGTGCAAAGATATTGTCATATAAACCTCAGGGAATATTTTTATCAATTTTGGTTCCCACTATTAATTGACAGCCTAAAGGAGTGGTTAAACTACATCTAGAACATAGCAGGATACTCTTAGATTCCATAATTTGGTCAGGCAACTGCTTGAATTGGTTCCTAATTTTGTGGTAGCTAAGGGGCATAATGCCTTCTTTATGAGGTGAGATTAAAAACGCTTGATTTTTGGCTTTGGGCCGCTATCCTGTATCTACTAAATAAAACACAAACACTGACTGACTGGCTGGTGTACTGACTGACTGAAATATAAAACTAATAAGTCTGATAGGTTAAATCTATTTAGTTGAGTGGGGAAAATTAGCAAATCTAAATCTATTGAGACTAATAGGTTTAATCTATTTGGCCAGTGGATAAAATAAACATATATATTGAATCATTTACCAAATTGCTCATCCAAAACTAATTAAACCATAAATGATGAGCTTTGTGACATAAACTTTAATCTTAGCTAGTTATATAAATTTTAAGGTTGAGGCGCTTCAATCAGATAAAGTTTAAGGTTGAGGCGCCCAATATGGTCCAGTAAGTCAGGTACTGACCGGGTGCTGATTTGGAAAGTAGGAAAGACTACATTGAAGATATGGTGGGATAGGCGAGACGGGAATTGGGGGTTAATTGCGCACTTAAGTTGTTTGATCTATTGACTGTCACGCTAAATTTTAAAACTCCACTTACAAATTTTTAGATTAAACGTTGAGTAATTTTTAAATTGCACATGGTTTTGTGGAAGCCTTAAGAAACCTTTGCTCCTGTATCTATATAAATAAAAATATACATGTTCATTTGTTCAAAATTCTTAATTCTCTGAAATTTCTTCATCAGATTGTATTAGAATTTTGACCAACGTTGCATTCAAATATGCGCATGTTTTTATATAACTATCATATAGATGTCTTACCTGTGACAGGTAAAAAGATGCTTTTTTGAAGAAAGTGCGCCATCTGTTGGATGTAACAGCAACACACGCAATACTAAATATTATTCATGATGTATAGCATGCTTCTTGACAGCACATTTAATTATTTCATGTAACTTTGCGTTGAAATTGAGCTGTGTCATTTACCTTAGTGTGCATTTAGAAAAATATAGTTTTTTTATAATTTAATTTTATATGTGGAAGGCTATAGTTTTTTTTTATTGTTTTTCATTTTGTATTTAAATGTTTCTTTAATTTCCAGTGCAATTGGCAGTGAAATTGAGCTGTGTGGATTAGTTTTCATTTAAATTTAAGTTAAATAGTAAAATTGACCTATTCATAGTGATTTGTTTGAGCAGATTGAAGTGTTTTTTTACTCATTGCGTTAAAGTTGAGCTGTGTCAATTGATTTGCATTTGAGTTAAAATATTGTATTGGTAGTTTTTTATTTTTTTCTTTATTTTTTAGTTCATGTTTTCCCTTTTTAATATTTTGCAATTTTATGTTTTTGTTATAACCTACTTACTTCTTTTTCAGTGCCATTGATTTGCTTTAGTTCATTATCATAATGCCTCATAGAAGATCAAACTAAGGTCATCATACTTGTGAAGTGGAAGCAGTGTATTAACTTATTGCAAATAAACCAATGAAGAATGGGCTTCAGCAAATGAGTGAAACAGAGAAAGAATGGCTCAAATACTTGTTGAGGAAGCAGAAGAGCGACATGCAGTTAAACATGAGGATGCACAGTTGTGAGTATGGCGATTGCTTTATACAGCTTAAATCTTCTTTGTCCTCAATAGAATGAATGTGACAGGCTGAAAGTGGCTGAAAGATGTCAACAAGTAACAGGAGATCAGTGTAAAACATGACTCTGTGTTCAGCAATCACATGATTACAATTGTCTTGCATTTTGTACAACCCAGCTGATGATTATAGTTTAAGCCTGCTTGTGTCAAGATTTCTGGACGCCTAGGTTTCTCTCATGGTGTGGGCTCAGGATTCCAACAAGGGGGAAGGCGCAGAAGGTTTAGTCCATCACCCTGTCCAAGAGAGGGGGCCAAAGTCCACCCTAAGCTCCCCCAGTCTTGATCCTAGTCAAATTAGGGATTTATTATAAAAAACGTTAAAATTAGGGTAATATAGTATATCCTTTATTAAGAATTAGCCTCAAGTATCTATAAGATCTTGAAAGCTAAAAGTGCTTTTGGGGAAAGGATTCATGAAAGGTGGGAGGTAAGATGCTAGGTGTTAGGTGCCTAGGGTAAGGAAATTTCTTGTCATTGAAAGCCAATATACTGATAATAGAAATTTGTAAAAATTAACAACACATGAGGGGTTGATTATCCTCAGTTTTTAATCACTGGTAATCAGAAGGCATGAATTTGTATCAGGAACGATCCCTGATAGAATTAATTAGTTAAATATAAGCGGTGGCAACAGCATTGCCGCTCTTTATTATAAGAAACCTTGGCATCCTGCCAACAAGATAAATACCTTGACGTAAGTCACCAGTAACTCCCCAAATGTAAGTATGTTTAGATCTGGCGTCAAAGTGGTATTCTGCCACAACCCTGAGCTGGTAGTATATATAATAATCTCAACATCCTCAGCATAATTTGCCATTGTCAATTTTTGCTAATTAGATTATATTAATTAATAAAATAACTATTATTATGGGGTCAATACCCAGTACTTAGAATTCAGCTCAACTCAAGCTAATGAGGTGCGAATTTGGCATTCACTAATAGATGATTAGTGAGTTGTGACCCTTAGATGAGGCTTCACTCAGTGAAGGGCGAATAACTGACAGAACCCCCTTCAAGCCTCAGCTGGGGGTCAAGAGCCAAGATAAGATTCTTTGGTAGTAGTTGCTGGCAAGGACAGAGGTGAGGAGCAATGGAAAGCTTGGCCTAAATAAGAACATTGGCATTAATTGTTAGAAATTTTTGAAAACATCAGGGATTAGCCAAGAAAATGAGAAGCGGCTGTTAGATTTATGTAGCTCAACCCAAATACAATATGGAGCATATTGGGATGTTCATCTTTTTGTTTATTCTATCAACTAAGCTTAATCAATTTAATGAGAATCTAAATTGGGATTTTATTAAACTGGCTCAACTAAAATTAATGAGGAGCCAAAATTGGATTTAATAGTATTAAAAATAGTGAGTGAGACAAAATCAGGCGGAGAAATTGGTAGCTAATCCTATTTACTTGGTTGCTGATTTTGGCATTCCTATGCACAAACCTTTGGGTTTTAGGATTTTAGAGAACCTGAATCCCATTTCACCTGTCTTAACTGATGCATTTTGATGCAAGGAAAACGTTTGGCACTCGTGGTTAAAAATAACAGGTGGTAATAGCCACCTCCTAACTAATTAAACTCTCAATTAAGCGAGTTACATGTCACTCCCTTCAGAGTTGGCAGGGAAGAGGCAGGCTCAGTGTTAAGAATCTTTCATTCTCAATACTAGGTGACTCTATTAGTGTGCCAGGCCAAACAGTATGAAGACTGCTAGGCCCTTGCTTATTCAAAATCATTGGCGATCTTTCCCTAAAAATTCGCAGGGCAACCCACCAACCCAGCTGTTGTAAAATTGGCATTTTTGTTGATATACTACATAATCAATATTGTGCAGGGTTTGACCCACTGAGCAATATGGCCAACGATATGAGTAACTTTGCCCTTGAAACAACAAAATAAACTTTATTAATAATATTGAGCACTTTCCACCACTATACTTCTTTACTTATTATAATAAACACAGCTGATTGTCGCTGTTTCACCCGCTCTAAACTATTAACAACCTCCTTTTCTTGATCATCCCATATTGCTTGTATTGTAGCAACTTTGGATGATACCACTTTCATGGCTTAGCAATTCACTTTACTGTATCTAGTGGGTTCCTCCAATTCTTCATTCATTATTTTCCCAATCACCTAATTTTAGTCAATTTCCCTAACAACCCAATATTGCCTCATTTTGAGGTGCTTGAATTCTATAACTCATATCAAACTTGGTGGATTCCATCCGTTCCACCATAATGACTTAGGGCTTATCATCCAGTCATATTGGAATTGTAACACCAGCAGACCAACAACTTCTCCTTCTGTGGCATGACCACTTGTTATAGATCAGGGGTCGTCTCCTGGGACATGTCCAATGATTGTGGTTCAGCGGCCTCTATTGACTCCCTTAAGGTTTATCCCCTTCAATCCTTCCAGTCCTTCATTATTGCTGCTAGTTGCCCAAGTTCCCACGGGGTTTCCATCTAGATCAAGGTCGGTAGTTGGTTGCACTAACCACTTCAGGTGTTCTAACCCAACAAATAACAACTGGGGTTCTTTCATTCCTCCTCCACCAGCCAAGCTGAACTACATTCACTTTAAAACTAGCAGTGGTAGATACCCACAATTAATTAAATAAAATTAAGATTGGATTTGAGGATATTTTATTAGGAGAGAGATCAAAATATGTATAGGCATTTCTTGCCTGTCCACGTCATTGGCATTTATTGCCAGCATCATCAGCACTTAATGGTAATCTCCATGCTTAGTATTCATCAGAACTCTCACTGGCAATACTTTTTATCCTCAAATGTCCATGATTACATCAATCCTTGATTCATAAAACTCTGAATTAATCAAAGATATTGACATCCTCAGAATAAGTTGTTGGTGTCAAATTAGACTAAAATACTGTTGGAGGATTGTTCACAATACTCCACAAAATCAATATGCAATTTGACTTTATTTAATTAATATTAAATGGTTCAGCATCCTTGGCATAAGTTGATGGTACTTCAAATTAGATTTGACTTTCTGCCAGAAATCCCACAATCATTTTCACAAATAGTTTGCACTGAGATAAAAGCCTGCTGAGCTTATTTGATTAGTATTAATTAGTCTGACATCCTTTACATAAGTTGCTGGTGTCAAAGTTGGCTGAAAACTCTATTGGGATCATTTCCTGATACTTTTTGATGTTGAATTTAAGCAATTATTCATAATTAATAATATAAATTACTAGCTGATTTACCCATGCTTTGCTACAGTGTCTATAGAAGTTCAGATATTCAAGTTTATTAATTTAGATTTTATACTATTGATAAACAAAACCACTCAGTTAAATCCAATTGCTCAATCAAATTAACCAAAAACCACCAACCACTCAGGTAAACCTAACTGAAATTATCAAATCAACCAATAACTAATCACTCCTCAAAACTAAACTGGTTCCTATTGATTATAACAAAAGCCATCAACCACTTGGCCAAACAAAAAAACCTATCAAATCAATAAAATAACACCAAAATGCTACCCAAAACATCTCTTTATAATTAAAATCATTGAGTATGTGACATGTCTTCCAAACTACTAAATCAACTTCTACTTAACTTGCCAAAAGTATTTTATTAATTAGGTGAACCAAATTAGGCATGTTATAAAATATATATAAACCTAACATCCAGATATTCATGCTTCGCTATAATAATTAAAGTTTCTCAGATGATAAGCTCACATTGTAGCCTATAGGCTGTGCCAACGCTACTCTTGAGCCACTTGGATTAACAGCTTCGCTGTTGCCCTTGTGGCTGGCGAGCTGATTATCCTAACTACTTAATCTACTTAACCAATACTGATTTTTATTGAGTTTCAGGTGATCAATTTGGTGAATTATTAGATAATATTCGCCAATTCACACCCACTCACCTCAATAGATTAAACCTATCATAATCAATAGTTTCAAATTTGATATTATTTGCCAGTTCTCACCCACTCACCCAGATAGATTAATTTATTAGACTTGATTAGTTTCAGGTGAGCAATTTGGTGAATTAACTAAAAATATTTGTCAATCTTCACCCAATCGCCCAAATAGATTAAACTCATCAGGCTCAGTAATTTCAAATTCAATAATATTTGTCAATTCTCACTCACTCACCCAAATAGATTGAACCCATCAGACTCAAAGGTTTCATATATCAGTCAGTCAGTACATCAGTCAGTCAGTAAAATTTTTTTATTAATTAGATCTCAACATCCTCAGCCTCCATCACCAGTGTTGAGACCCACCAATTTCCTATTGGGGATGATCCCCAACACTTTCTTGATCCTGCAGATCAAGACAGCTCAACCCAACCAAATGGGGAGCACAAATTGGGATATTATCATTAAATAAAGAGTTAAAATTAACAAACTAATTGGCAATCATCCTCAAAACAAATATTATACTAATTTTCATTAATATGTGAGGAATATCACCTGGTTAAAAATCTAACACTCAGTGTGGTCTGCAGAAGTTGGGGTGGAGCAATTGAATGCTTAGCCTAATTAAAAAAACATTGGTATTGGAAGCTGGTATTAGGGAGTGACCCCAGAAATAGTTCTAAAGAATTTCAGTGAGGGAGTGAACGCCATCACTGGGATCTGTGGTTGGGCCACAAAACGCTAGAACTTGACCTTCAATTGAGGTTCAGCAGATCTGGTGCAGCTTGGAGCCACAGGACCAATAATTAACTCAGCATCTTATGTACTTGGTCCAGCGTAAGATAGATAATCCCTCCTAGGATAAAGGCAGTAAACTCAGGGGTATACAGGGGCCCCCATGTAGTGAGCACCATTATCAGGATTTCTGGCCGCTTAGGTTTCTTTCATATAGCGGGCTCAGAATCCTAACAAGGGGGAAGGTGTGGGAGGCTTAGTCCATCACCCTACCCAAGAGAGGGGACCAACCCCCCCTAAGCTCCCACAGCCTTGGCCCTAGTCAGAGAAGGGATTTACAAGAATGAACATCAAAATTAGTGGTAGTAAAGTGTACCCTTTTTAAAAAAGTAAGCCTCAAGTATTTGTATAACCTTAAAAGATGAAAGTGTTCTTGAAGAAAGGATTCATGAAAGGTGGGTGGTAAGAGACTATGCAATAGGTGCCTAGGGTAAGGAAAATCTTGGCATTGAAATCTAATATACTGTATTACCATTTATAAAAACTAACAACACATGAGGGTTTGAGTATCCCCAGCTCTTAGTCACTTGTAATCAGAAGGCATAAGTTTGTATCAGGAACAATCCATGATAGATTTATATTAGTTAAATATAAGCAGTGGCATCACCATTGCTCGCTCTTACTACAAGAAACTAGGCATTATGCCAGTAAGATGGTTATCCTTGGCATAAGTCACTGGTGACTCCCTAAATGTAAGTATAAAAAGATTTTGTCATTGAAGCGATATTCTGCTGCAATCCCAAGATGATATATAAAAACCTTGACATCCTTTGCATAATTTCTGGTGTCAATTTGGACTATTTAGTAATATAAATAGGAGATGCGTGGCAGCTCCCCCTTTTGGGTTGGGCACCAATAGTACTAAAAAAGTAATATAAATTAGGGGGAGGATACCCCAGTGGTAGAATATGGACCCTCTACCACTGCCTACCTGAGTTTAATTCTGGTACAGAACTTTGGGTAGGGGACAACTATGATTGTGTTGGTGTTGCACACCAATGCCCCAAACCAAGATGGCAAATAGCAAATGCGGTCCATGGAGTTCCTGGCCTATCATACACCATGCATGGAGTTTTTCCAGATTTATCCTCTTTTTCCATTCATTTGATTTCCCTTAATTGGTGCAGTATTGTCCTCAGCCCAGTCTACCTCAACTAAAATCTAGTTAATATAAATTAATAAATATATAAATATTATTAGGGTTAATCCTCAATACTTTAAATTTGGCTTAACTCAAGCTAATGAGGAGCGAATTTGGCATTTATTAACAGATGATTAGTGAGTCTTGACCCTAAATGAGGATTCACCCTGTAAAGGGCAAATGCCTGACAGCATATTCTCACAAGCACTATGATTGAAGTGTGTCCTCATTGCAAGGCTCTAAAATTAATGGAGTTTGTGATGAATGTGCTGCACCACCAGAAAAATTAAAATGTCTCAACTTAGAGAATTGATAGAGCCATTAAAAATTTACTTGCTGGATATACTGCCAAATCAAAGCTTTTTTATCTAACATTATAAAATACAACTTATGCTTCTAAATGACATTGTTTAGCGCAGAATCATAACATCTTGATTCATGCCAACTTCAAAATTAAAGTAAAAATTTATCATAAACCCAGCCCTCTATTTCCATTACCAGATGGTCAACACAAATCCTTACAAATGTATTTCATTGGTGATGGCGATAATAAATTGAATGCACACTGTGGAATTTCTACCAGCATAAAAGGGTCCATTGTTTCCCAACTGCAAAGGCTTCTTTATGAAAAAAATTTAGTGCATTTGTTAAAAACAGCAATTGACATTATGCAATCTAATACACCCAAGGTTGTTATTCGTGCTGACAAAACGCCTGCTGGAGATCATGTCATAGATTCAATGATCCAACTATAGATGAAGTTGCAATGGTTATAGTCAGAGATCAAATACAATCTATAGATATTGTTCTTTAGGAGAGAAATAATCAATTGATAAAAGTTTCAGAACCTCATCAATGCTATGAAGCCATTTCCATATTCAATCATTTTTTGGGATGGTGCTGATGGATATCACTTCAACATTAAGATGATAAATCCCTTCAGTGGTGAAGAAACAAATAGGAAATTCAGCGCAATGAACTACTATCCATACCAGTTAATGATTGATGAGAATAAAGGCAATCACCTTCTGAAGTGTCATCAATTTTTTCATCGATACATTGTAGCTATCTATGCAAAAATCAAAGTAGAACGTTTGATATTTATCCTTTTGAATCAGACCAAAAGCTACTATGAAAATATGTTCATTTGTGAGATGCAGCTGTAAATGACAAACGAAACTATTAACATTGGAAGATTGACCATCTTGCAATCTTCATATACAAGCAGTCCATATCATATGCATGAGTGCGCTCAAGATTAAATTGCGTATGTTCACCACTGTTGGAATCCAGACATATTCATTACATTCACATGAAATCTAGTTTGTGATGATAAATAACAGCTCTTACTTCCTGAGCAATCGCCAATGGATAGGAATGACATCACAGCATGTGTTATCAGATATAAGCTGAAATCTCTGATGAATTTCATGGTAATACATGAAAAGTTTGGGTCTATGCACTGCTTGATGTACTTAGTGAATGGCTAAAGAGAGGATTGCCACACGCACATATACTAATTTGGCTCTACAACAAAATCACTACAAATGAAATTAATGGTGTATTATTCACCAATTACCTGATGCAGATATCAATAGAGATTAGCATGAAGTTGTGACAAAAAAATATAATACATGGACCTTGCGGTACACTGAATCCAAATTCACCATTCATGATAGATGAAAAATGCTCTAAGTGAAATCCCTGAGCATAAGTATAAAACACAGTTACATAAGACAATGTATATCCTTAATACAGAAGAAGATCAGCAGAAGATGGCGGTGAATTAGCAACTATACAAATGTGAAAAGTTGATTCTGAAGCAGACAACTGGTGAGTTGTTCCATATTTGCCTCTACTATCAAAAACAATTAAAGCGCAAATAACTGTGAAATAATGTATCTTCATTAAAGCAGTCAAATACATTTTTAAGTATGTGAATAAAAGCAACAACATGGCAGTTTTAGGCGTGCAACCAAAAAGAAGTGATAGGAATGCATTTGTAAATTATGATAAAATTGCACAGTATAATGCTGAAAGATACATAAGCAGCAATGAAGCTGTATGGCGAATTCTTTTAAATCCATAATGAACAAAGTCCAGCTATTGTTCACTTAGCAGTAAATCTACAAAATGAAAAACGTTTTTATTTCACAGCTGCAAATGTGAAACTAATAGCCCTAGATACACCGGCTACAATGTTAACTGTTTTCTTCATGTTATGTCAAAATGACACATTTGCAAAAACACTGCTGCATTCAAAGGTGCCCACATATTACACATGGAATGAGAGTAAAAATCATTTGAACAACACAAATGAGGCAACTGAGTCAACAAACAACTTGGCATATTCAAAAAATACTATGTTTGTAGACTGTACACAGTGAATCTCAAATAAGATGAGTGGTTCAAGAGAGTTTCTGTAACTCTCTCATTCCCTGAGAGGTGGTGAGGATGCACAGCCACACCGCCAGGGAACTATCCATTAGCAAGATTGTAAATAGGGCACCGTGGATGGTGCTGGAGCAAAAGGGACCCAGGGCAAGGGTGTACAACGCGGTATATAGTAGGAGATTGCAAATAAACACCAAAACTTGGTTGTAACCCAAAGGGGGTTTATACCCATGTGGATTTCTGTGTTAAAGTGCTTAATTGCCTCGATCTGGGAGGGACCAGGGCAGCCCAGCGGTGCACCATATAAGGTAGATATTTTTGTTAAAATAAATCGGCCAACATTATTAGAGACCACCTTGAGGAGGTCTGCTCACAGGTTCAACCAAGGGAACATATTAAAAACTTAAAATAGCAAATAATTTATTAATAAGAAGTCAACTAAAGAGAAAAATTGGTCTCATGGAAACATATTTAAACAACGTAGGACAAGCCATCAATTGGCGGAAGTGGCGCAAAGCCTAAGTGCACTAATATGTGCACGCTACCAATGGCCAGGGTCCTGTAAAAGAAATTTTCCAAATTCAAGTCATGGATTGTAACTGGACTTAACCCAATTTGGTAATGGTGAAAATGGAATGGGTTTTAAACCCCTGTTCCTTGAGCAACTGTAAATAACCGTTATGATTGAAAACATAGCTTATGCATTTTAACGCCTTGGCTGTAACACCAGGCTAACAATTATGCACATTCCCAGGACCAGCTTGGCCATATCTGGCCTGTACCCAGAGTTGGTCCATGGTATGTTTAAGGTCAGGAGGGCCTGCCAACTTAACCCTTTTTGGCTTCCTGACGTGCAGCTTTGTCCTTGCAATTTGTGCCCTCAATTATGTCATGGAGCCATGACATTAACCTCTCATTCTTTCGAGGCTCCACCCCCTCCAGGGGCTTTTGCCAAGGAAAAGTCCTTGTAGGCTGGGGCTAACTTCATGGCAGCGATAGTTTGCTTTGACTTAGGTCCTACAGCCTTAGGGAAACACTCATGTAAAACTTTGATCAGATCTTGGGCATGGGCATAGTTGCACGCTGGTACCCAACTGCTCTCTGCTTTATCAAATCCCTTTCAGAATACAAGGTACTCAAACCTTCTTCTTACTAGGCGTGAGGCTACAATCTCCTCCACTTCCCATTCTGGCACCCCATCCACGAGATAAGCCTCAGGAGTCTCTGGTGGGGGCCCCTAAACAATGTAAGCCTACTTTCATGGAA
This sequence comes from Massospora cicadina, assembly GCA_022478985.1. Taxonomy (NCBI): domain Eukaryota; kingdom Fungi; phylum Entomophthoromycota; class Entomophthoromycetes; order Entomophthorales; family Entomophthoraceae; genus Massospora; species Massospora cicadina. The sequence continues at coordinate 44,817 of JAKSZP010009260.1, forward strand.
GACAGCAAAGATCTAGAAAAATGAAGGAAGATCCAACTGGTACAAAGCATGGCCCACCTTTCTGAAAACGCGGTGAGGGTCAATCCTCTTTGGTCCCAGCTTCTCACATGTCTTCTTGATAGGGATGTTTCTAGCGTCAAGCATCACGAGATCCCATTCCTTGTATGCAGGACCTACCCATCTTTTCCACCTGATTTCTCTTTATAAGATTGCATAGTTACATCCAAGTTTGTGTTCACCCCCTGGTGTACTTTCTTAATCTTCTTTGCAAAGTCAGCCACCGCTTCAACCTTGTATCCACAACTGGGCTCCATGTTGAAAGCATGTTTGAAACCATAGTTGGCGAAAAAGAGGGGACAACCAATAGATGCATGTTGGGCGTTGTTGTAGCTGTATTGGGCCATGATGAGATGGGAAACCCAATATGATTGATATGCATCTTTAGAAACACCTCAGGAACTGTTCCAAGCACTGGTTCACTCGTTAAGTCTGCCCATCTGATTGGGGGTGATAGGCAGCAAATGGCAGGGGCGAATCTGAAGAGTCTTACACAACTCTTACCAAAATACAGAGGTAAACTGAGGCCCACAATCGCTAAGATATTTCTTGAGGACCCTGTGAAGAGAAAACACACGAGAGATCAAGAGCCTAGCCACTGTCAAGAGAGTGTCTGTAACTCTCTCGTTCCCAGCAATATTATGTGGGATGCAAACCCACATTGCTAGGGAACTAGCATTAGAAGAATGGGAAGACAAGCACCTCGAGTGGTGCCAGTGCAAAAGATACCTCAGGCAAGTGTATAAATAGCAACATAAAATACCAGGCAAGTAAGAAACATCACCGCTTGAGTGGACCCCAGAGGGGCGTCCATAATCAAGTGTAACTTGATATCAGGGGCTTTGGGTGCCTCAATCTGGAGGAGACCTGGGCGGCCCAAATGTGCCCCTGGGATTTTGGTAAATTGCGAGATAGGGTAGTGGCCCACATGGTTGGAGACCTCCCTGAAGAGGTCCACCACCAAGTTTGCCCAAGGAACCATTGGAAAAATGTAAAATAACGGGGTGTTTTTATTAAGAAAGTCGATCAACAAGGAGTGTTGATCACAAAAACCTATTCAAAATGAATCAGGGAAATTTGGGTTCTGCGGAAATGTGCTTAAGCCTTGACGCTCCAATAAATAGACGCTTCCATCCGTTTTGGTAAAATACTCTGAAAGTGCCTTCACTTGAGTAATTGGTTGAGGCCTTATTTTACCTGAAGTCAAAATCTCATAGCTGGAGCAGGACTCAAACCCTTGCTCTCCAACCAAGCTAATCGAACCATCATTATTCAAAATGTAAATTGTTCATTTTAGGGTCTGAGCTGAAATAAGAGGCTGGGCATTTTGCACCCCATTAGTATCAACCTGGGCATGCTTGGCTTGCACCCAGCGTTGATCTAAGGTGTGCTTTAAGTCAGGAAGAGCCTGAAGCTTCATCTTCTGGGCCTCCTGTCGCCCAGCCTTTTCCCTAGCATCAGTGCCTACTATCATGCCATCCAACCATGACAGCCACCTAGCTGCAGTTACCATGGTTCTGCAGGGAATAAAGTGGGCGAACTTTGTAAAACAGTCCACCGCTACCATGATGGCATCTGTAAAAATTATAGGTTTTCTGATTATTCTTGGCCAATGACCTGTATAAATATATTACTTACACAGGTTTGGGTTTTTTGCAATTTTGCGCGTTGTATAATAGTAGTTGATATAGTAGTTTGATAATAGCATGGCAACTATTGTCCATAGTTGAATAGAAGTATTAGATTTCAGTCCAACACTTGGACAGTATTTCATCTTGAAATACTTATGATGTCTTGAATAAAATTCATTCCCTCATACTGCCTAACTCAATCTCTTATTAGATCCCTCTTTATGATTTCTCTGGCTCAACACATAGTTGGCAGCAATCCCCAATTTGATTCAGCTTCTTCTCTGGATCCCCGCTCAGATCCTTACTCTTTAGCTTAAAAGAGTCTCCTAATTATTGAACACAGCAATAATATCCCTGAGAAAGAATAGAACAAATGGATTCTGATAAAGTTTACTAATCTAATCTCTAGTAAAAGTGATCTGATAATTTGTGATATGGTAAATTATAATCTGGAAAATTATGATTATTTATTAGTGAATTTTGGGAAATTTATAGAGGAAAATTTAGTGCCAAACCCTCAGTTGGCACTTCCTCGATAAAATGGCAGCTGTTGCCATTGAATTACCCATTGTTGTCTAATCAGCGATGGTCTTCACCATCCTGGCTAGGATTCCATTATTGGACATCCTCAAGACCTAAAATGGAAAGAGTTAGAAAACGTGTTCCTAACGTTTTCCTCTCGATCTAAGCAAACCAACCATATTTGGCAAGTGACCTTCTTAGGTAATGAGACTTGTTACCAATTAAGGCAGGTCATGAACCAACTGAATAATTTTCTAGTTGCAGGCAGCATCACTCGCCTCGCAACTTACTCCTTAACTTTCCAATTGGTCGGTGATGAAACCTAACCAATCCCAATTAGTACACCTGATAGTTAATCACTATCAGATGCCACTATTTTGTCAGCAACTCTGCCTGATGAGATCATAAGCATTCGTCTGGATCAATCCCTGATGGATTTGACCAGGCGAATAACACAAAATCCCCAAACATAGTTACCCTGAAATCAGGGTCAACCAATATCCGATTCACCTCACATTAGTGGACTATCCCTAGCGATCCCTGGTAATCTAACCATCTGGGAATATGGGCAAAAATCCCAAAAGAATAGTAGCCATAAGATACAGGTAATTCCCAATAAAATCCACCAATAAAAAAGTTTAAGGCCCTTCAGACTTTTGAACTGGCACCAACAACCCAGCTAGTGGCTGGCAATTTGGCTTAATTTGGTTGCAGACCAGCCACTCCTTACAATACTTAGCCACCTGCACGGCTAACCCCTTCTAATTGTAAGTGCAGCAAATTAGCTCCAGAACTTCTCCTTCACAGGATGGCAAATGGTGATTCCTACATGATGGTCCCAGATAATTTCCAGGCTGAGTGGTCCAGCAGCAACCCATAGGCGCCCCTGGAACCATAAAATCTCATCCTTCACGTGGTAACCACTGGTAATGTCCTCTTATCTAAACTTGCTCCAGGAAAAATAATTTATACTCGGCTGACAAAGGTTTTAAAAGGACTACCTATCAGAACATACCATATTCTTTTATATTTCCAGAGGAGCAAGCACTGGCCCGTTGGCTAAAAAGAAGGACGTTGAGACACAATCTTACCAGTGAAATCACCAAGTGGGTGTTGTGTAACTCTACCTCCTTAGGATCAGGAGCTATGGCAGGGTTTTAGCTCAAAGAATCCGCCAAACTATTATACTTGCCCTTTGTAAATTCATAAGAAAAGACAAATTGGGCCTTAGTCTCACTCCAGTAGGTTTTCCGTGGAGTCAAGACATGAGGTGCATGGTAGTAAAGCAAGGAACGGTGATCTGCACAAATGCAGAATGGTTGGGATGAGCCTTTCAAGTGATGTCATAAATAAGTAAACGTATCAACCAATGCAATAAATCTTTGTTATAAATAGTGTAGTTTAACTCAGGCAGGGACATCTTTGAGAAAGGATACCCCATCAGATGCTCTATTCCATCTTTGCCTACTTGTATTAAGGCCGCCACTATAGCGAAGTTGGAGGCATCAGTAGCCTCAATGAACTCCTTTATGGGTTCTACATGGCGAAGGACAGACGTGGACAGCAGGGTGCACTTTACCGCTTGTAAGGCATCCTGCAAAACGGGAGATACTAGAGCACTTTTAATCCACTCGCCTTATACAAGGGCACCACCACTTCATAAAGTTTCGGTGTTAATTAAGGAATTACACGTCCCCAAAAAAACTCCTCAATTCCTTGACCAAATTTGGGGTGAGCCACTTGCAAATCTCCTGCTTCTTGTCTGGAGTTATCATGTGGCCTTGGTTAAACAGGACTTTGCCCAGGAAGGTGACCTGAGACTTGAAGAATTCATACTTACTAATTTCAGCGTAAGGTTGCCTGCCCTTAACCTCTCCACCACTTGCCAAGGTGTACTGCATGGGACTCATGATTAGGGGAAAACACTAGAATATCATCCATGTACGTTACCACGCATACCCCCAGAAGGTCCCCAAAGCCACATCTATACAGCGTTGAAAGATAGCTGAGGCGTTTTTAAGTCCAAAGGGAATAACCTGAAACTGAAAAATTCCTTTTCTGGTACATAATGCGGTTAGCCACTCCTGGCCCTTCTTGATCTGAATCTGATTGAAAGCAATTAAGCAATCCAGTTTGGACAAGACTTTCGCCTTCTCCATATAGTGAGCTAACTGTAATCCACCATAATGGGATGCAAGTCTGGTACTATGACATTGTTGAGATTCCCATAATCTACGCATGGGTGTAAGGTACCATTGTCCTTCTCCACAAAGAGAAGTGGGGAGCATACTGGTGAGGTATGCTGAAATATTGCGCCTTTAGCTAACTGCTCATTAACCCACACATCTAAGGCCACTTCCTCCCATACAGTAAAAGGTTAAATGGGAGAAGATGTATGCTCCAGATCAACAGTGAGCTTGAACTCACAATCAAACTCTGAATGAGAAAGTTGTACATTGGCTGAAGCTGCATAAAAAGAAGGTTCCTGAATATACAATCAGGAAAGAAAGAGGACTACAGAGAGGGCTTCAGTAACGGAGTAAGATTGAGTGTATGGATCTTGGGTTAGTGGGGCAGATCACCTTGAGAGCTCGCTTCAGACAAAGGTACAACTAATATATGACCATTCTTCAAAGTTAAGGGCAAAGTATTTTCTTTCAAGTTGATTCTGATGTCATACTTTCTCTACCACTATACACATAAAATAATGGGGTACAGAAGGTTTTGTTGGCTTGGAAGTGGTCTGCCAAATGATATCTGCCAACTTGATAACCCATTTATACCAGAACCTTTAGCATAGGAATAACTTGGGAAGCCCCTCTCCTAACCATACCACCTGACAAGTAATTTAACTCAAGGTAATCAGCTTTGTCTTGTCAATAAAATTCTGATAGGCTCCTGTATCCAATAAAATAGTTGTGATGATTTTCTCTAAAGGAGATGAAAGGTAGTGGCCAACAAAAAATATCCTGAATAAACTTTATTCAAAGCAGAAAACACCAACATCTCGCCTAAAACGCTTCATCAGGCATAAGCATGCCTTTGGGGTATGTTTTCGCATCATAGAATGGAGAGGGATAATTGGTCATACTTACTACTGAGGCCACATATCCAACCATAAATTCAGCAGTTGCATAAACATTTTTATTTTGTAAAAGTAACTTCTTTTCTACCGCCTGTGTTCTGCAGATCATGGTAGGTGTCAAGCGCGGGTTCTCTGGGGGGATTAAGTATACTTAAATAAATTCCAAAAAGAGCCACAAGAGATGATATTTGACTTTTTTATTTAAAAAAATCAGCGTTATGGAACGTGTTTTGAGGCGTGAATGACCCCATACCCAATCTGGCAGTGTGTTGTGCACCATTATAAATGGCCATCGCCACCAGGCCCTTTATCAATGATACTGCCTGCACCATCCAATTGCGGTGTCAAGAAAAAATCATTTTGATTAATTCTTTTTGTTAATTTTGGGGGAAGGTTGGGGGATCATGACCCTCGGATTGTGAAGCATCCAATTTCACCAGGTATAAGCAAAAAGGGCTGTAACTTTCCAGTTAGAGGTAGCAAGAATAGCGCCATAACTAAATAACCACTGGACAAATGAGAAAATGATAGTGAGCCCCATAGAGGCCATGACAAACGGCTGGCACTCAATTACCATTTAGTGAAAGCCCTACATGGATAATTCTAGTGCAGATAAAATAAAGAGGTTGGTCAAATATTGTTAAGAAAGTGTCTGTAACTCTCTTATTCCCAAAAGATGTTCTGGAAGTTTTGAATTACACTTCCAATGGGGCAGGTTGTATCTCGAAGTTACACTGGGCGGATTCTCCAAAAATGCAATGAAGTAAATAAGAAAACACAGGTTAAACTCGACCTAATTTTTATTTTTGAAAAGAGTAAATAATTATAGGCTTTTTTATGGTTCATAATCTATCAGAGTGAATTAATCTCTGCACGATCAAATCTTCAATCAGTTGATCAGGATCCAATTGATCATTAACTTTGATAGATTGTGATAGATTGCTTGCTCCTTCCGATGATGTCAGGGAATTTGAAGAAGGGTATTTTGGATATATGCAATTTTGGTGAAATACTGACACTTCCCCCCTCAAGATTTGATTGCAGTGGAGGATGACTTCTTAAAAAGCTAGGATGAATACAATTTACCACAATACCAGTATCAGTATGAACAAGCAAATATTCTAATCCTTTTCAATATATAACTTTATAAGGACCATACCAATTAGTTCCCAGCTTTTCAGTCCGTCCACCTGGCTGAGAATGATAATACATAACATAATCTTCAATCTGATATTCAGGTAAGACTGTTTTATGTTGATTGCTTTGTAGAGTCTCTCTTCGAGTGGTGGTTTTAATTGAATTCATTGCTTGAGCCTGGAGATGGATAATCTCATCAGCCAAATTTCTCATAACTAAATCAGAATTTTCTGGGATGCTTTCTTCAAGGATAGTCTGAATACTAGAAGGGACTGAAGGATCCCACCCATATATACACTTAAATGGGGACATCTTGATAATGCGGTGATAGCTTATCCAATAAGCAAACAAGGCACTAGGTAAAAAAATTCCACCAAGTCAGATCAGTCAAGGCCATTTTCCTTAAAATTGAGACCAAGGTTCTATTAACTCGTTCAATGGCCCCATATATGGATGGATTATATGGGACAACAAATTGCTGAGTAGTGTTAAATAATTTTGATAGCTCCTGTATAAGCTGCGAGGTGAAACTAGTCCCAAAATCTGACATAAGGACCTTTGGACATCCATTTTGGGAAATAATATGCTGATATAGTAATAAGGCTGTAGTCTTAGCTGAAGGGGTAGCAATTGAAATGGCCTCAACCCATTTGGTCAAATGGTCAATGGCCATAATGATATATTGATGGCCATGCACTCCTCGAGGAAAAGGCCCTACAACATCAATGCTGATTACTTTGAATGCCTTAATTGAGGAAATGACTTGATGTTTATAAGTAGGGTTGGTAGTTCCATGACGTTTGCAAGTAAGACATGAGTCAAGAGTCTCCCAAATGAACTCGGTCATGTTGTTCCAATAGTACTGAGTCTTCAACCATTCTTGGGTTTTCTTCAACCCACTGTGGCCTACTTGTTCATGACCTTCCATTACAGCATGGAACCTGGAGTTGGGATGTAGGAAGGGCAACCACTTAGACTTGACTTTCTTATACAAAGATCCATCTTGAATCATAGTATCCTTGGTAATTGATTTTAGATAGGAGATCCTCTTAAATCTCTCAATTGCATAATTCTGGTCATCCAATAAGATTATACAAGCGCTCTCTTTTTTTGGTTCCAAGGTCAAAATAGGTAGTCAGGCTAACCCATCCGCATTTTGATACTGAGCTCCTGAGTAATGAACAATAAAAAATTGTAATTTCGCAATCATAAAGCCCAACAGTCCAACTCCCATCAGGATCCTTCATATTCTGCAGCCATTGTAAGGAGGAATGGTCAGTAATAACGGTGAAATGGGTACCATATAAAAAAGGGCCAAACGTGATTGATGTCCAAAATTACCGCCAAACATTCCTGCTCAGTAACACTATAATTTCGTTCAGCATTTGACAAAGTTTTTCTATAGTAAGCAGCAGGATGATCCTTATTTTCTTCATCACACTGAGATAAAATAGCCCCAATAGCGATATTGCTTGCATCCATATGTAGAAAGAAAGGCTTATCAAACTGGGGGTGAATTAGAACAGGTGCCTTCATCAAGGCGGTACACAGAGAATTGAAAGACTGTTCTTGAGCAGATCCTCACTTGAAAGACACTCCTTTTTGCAATAGATAAAATAAGGGTTCATCCATATCAGCAAAGTTGGGAATAAATTGCCAATAATACCCAACCATACCAAGAAAGACTTAAATATCCTGTAAAGAAGAGGGAGGAGGCATCTGTTGGATGGCTTGAACTTTGTCCGCAAGGGGTCAAATCCCTTGAGCTGAAAGCTGATGTCCTAAGAAGTCCATTTCATTTTGAAAGAATGAGCACTTGGAGGGCTTGAGCTTTAAGGAAGAGCCCCAAATTCAGTTGAATAAATATTTAAATGGTTTAAGTGCTCAGTAAAGGTTTTGGAAAACACGGTAATGTCATCAAGATATACCAGAACACAAGTAAGCTTCAAATCCCAAAGCATACTGTCCATGGCCCTTTGGAAAGTTGCGGGGGCATTGCTTAGGCCTTGAGGCATGTGAGTTGGTTCAAACAACCCTTCACTCGATATCAGGGCACACTTAGCACAATCTTCTGAAGACAGTTTGATTTGCCAATATCCACTGGCTAAGTCCATGGCCAAAAATAGGTGAATCCAGCCAAACAATCTAAGAGTATCATCAATCCTAGGTAAGGGATAACAGTCCCATTGGGTAATAGCAATCAATCAACGATAATCCGTCATGACTTGATGAAAACCATCTTTCTTCTTAACCAACAACAATGGGGATGTCCAGGGACTATTGGAGGGTTTCAATAATCCAGCCTCCAGCAATTGATTCAACTTCTTAGTAACCTGGGCTTCTTCTACTTTGGATTTATGATAGGGCTTTGCACGGATAGGAAGGTGATCATCAGTTTCAACAGTGTGCACTACACCTTTCATATTCCCAAAATCGTAAGTATGCCTAGCAAAAATGTCAAAATATTCGTCCAATAATTGAAGCACTTGTTTCTCCTGTTCCTTAGAGATATGTTTCCCGATAGCAGGTCCCACAGTAAGGATTTCCTGATCACTCTCCAATCCAATATCTTGTAAACTTCCAAAGGGTTTAACATCATAGATACGAGATAAGGGTAACAGATTGACATAAGCAATCAGGCGCTCTCAATCTACCAGTTTTGGAACATCAGTAAGGTTTGCTAATAAGACAGATAAAGAGCCTGAATAAGCATAATCAAATATTCCAGGATAAGGCAAGAGTTCTTTGGCAGAAGGATTGACAGTGCCCTGGACTTGTAGCAAATGCCCCTTGGGAATCGAAAAGTGCAAAGAAGTATTAATGATTACTTTGCAATTTTGGTGGAATAACTAATTTCTCAGGAGAAAATATAGGCATTCCCTCTTCAATATCAGCCATGGTAGGAGGTAATTTTACATGAGGATCTTCAACCTGATACTGAAGTGAATAAGACCTTTTAGTTCCTTCTAGCAGACATAACTGACGTCAAGTGGAAGCATGATCAGATAAAAGTAAGGGAACTTGATACCCCAAGAGAGACAATGACGAGTCAGGGTAGTTGATAATTCCATCAAATTCTCATGAAAAAGAATTCCCAAGAGTAGGTCATAACTCAAATTATCGAGCACAATGGCTGGAATGGTAAAGGTTAATTTCCCAATTTTCAGAGGAAGGGATAAAAAAGCGCCAATAGACTGAGTACTCTGAGGGCCGACGGTGCCATATTCTTCATAATAAGAAATATTGGGGGTTAATTTAATCCGTTTGACCAATTTTGAGGAGACAACATTCACCGGGGATCCAGTATTTATGATTGCCTTGGCATTGACTTGATTCACTTTAAAGTCAATATGGGTAATGGTACTTCTGAACTGAGAGGATAATGCCAATAAGGAGGGCAATGAATAAGAAGAATGGTCATCTTTATTACACTCAGTTGAACTTTGCTGCTCTTGCTGCGCACTCACATCAGTATCAATGTGCAGAATCTTATTAGTTTTATCTCTTTTTTTCTCATCTGCTTCATTTTTAAAACAATGATCCTCAGTATGGAAGTAGCGATGACAGTAATAACACTGGATCGCTCTAGTGTTCTCAGGCATGGTGATGACTTTGGGCCAAATAGTCTAGGAGACTCATAAACTCGTGGCTTTTTGGAGAATTGGGGGCAACTCTAATAAGGCCTCCTTAATATCCAAAATACTTCAGAAATTTTTTGACACTGATCAGATAAACTTGCATTTGCGTCCTAGTAGAAAAGGGTGACAGAACTGCGGTTATTGCATCGTCCAAGTTTAACCAACCACAGGCTATGAGAGTTTGAGCTTCCCAATAGAACCAATGAGCAAAGTCCTTAATAGATTCATTTTGGTGGGGCTGTATACCCATAAAGGCCTGTTTTAGTGAAGATAGGGTCTGCTCACTTCCAAATTCTTTGATCAATGCTTCTTTGACTTGAGCCCAAGTAGAGAAAGTCATTAAGTGGGGAACCATAATATCTTGAGCCAATCAAGTAAGGCAATTAGGCAAGTAATTCATCTTTTGGTGATCTGTGGCCTCACCTTAATGCCTTTTCATACAGATATAGAAAGGCGATAATGCTGCCTTCCCCTGGGGAGTATTTGTTCTTAAATACTGGCTTGAAACTCAGGGGAGCATTGGTAGTCAAAACATGCACTCCAGGTTGTTCAGATTGAGTAGACACATAAGAGGCAGAATTGAAAGCTTGAGAAGAAAATTGAGGGTAATGACCAACAGCTTCTGTCCGAATTTTGTTAATCCGTCAATTCTGGTCTGCATGCCCTACTTTATCATCTAGTCATCGAGATAGCTCAAAAATCTGTTCCTGTTGTGCATTGTACTTGAGTTAAAGAGTCTCGATTTTTGCTTGGAGCAATTCCCCTTTTGAGTCACAAGCATGTAATAAGATATCAGTGTCCTTGGCCCACTTTCACAAATTGATCAAATTATTGGACAAGGACTGCAGATTCAAAAGGGGGTCAATTGGTACCCCTTCAGGGGTTAGGTTGCATTCTTTGGCCACCTTAGAAAATTGTTCACATAAGTGGGTCATCATGTTCATGAGAAAGTTAATTTGCTGATAAGATCCTGAATGACCATCAGCGCCTGGAGGTCCACGAGGTCCATCTGCACCTAGGGGTCCATGAGTCCCTACACCTCCAGGTGGCCCACAAGGTCCTTCTACCCCAGGAGGACCCATATTTCCAGAGGTTTTCTCTACTTCATTGACCCAGAACTGAATTCCTGAGTACAATTGTTCCAATTGAAAAAGATGGGTTCTAATTTCTTTCTCAATTGATTTACTATGCTCAGAGAGTTGGAAAAAACACTCTCTCCATTCCTTCTGAATCTATTGAACCTTTTTTGGAAACTGTACATCAATAAAATTTGATATCCCATGATCGAACTGAATGAGCTGCTGTTGTACTTTGTTGAGGGAAGTTTGATTATTAATAATAGCATCACAATTATCTCAGCTAAACTCGGAGGCTGACTTAAAACTCAGAAATATAATTATCAAAGGATTGGAGTCCTTCTATTAATTTGAGCATCCCTTGATGGTGCATTCCAACTACAGGTAGCAAGTGGTATAATGTAGGATGTACGAGTTGTTGTGAATATTGTTTGGAGCCAATCCCTGACATTTGAGAGGTTTGCAGAACTACTCACAATATAGAAGGTACTGCATTTGATTGAGATCAGGTAGAATGTATTCCAGGGATTAGAGCCCCTTCAAGTAATTAATTGATGATATTCCGCAAGGGTTCAGGTGGCATTTGAAAGTCTGAGGCAAAAATTAAGTTAGGATTATAGAATTCCAAGTTGGCCCAAAATTCCAACGTGGAGGGTAATCTTGGGATTTGGGCTCCAATTGAAGCGACCCATCGTAAAATACTTCCTTGCTCTTGATCTTGAGCCTCATCAGGCGAAAATTGAGAATCCATGGTGATAGACGTGGTCACTGGTGCATAACTCAGAGAGCCCCTGTGGTGAGCCCCTGTCTGGAAGTTTTGAAATACACTTCCAATGGGGCAGGTTGTATCTTGAAGTTACACTAGGCGCATTCTCCAAAAATGCAATGAAGTAAATAAGAAAATACAGGTTAAACTCAACCTAGATTTTATTTTTGAAAAGAGGAAATATTTATAGGCTTTTTTATGGTTTGTAATCTATCAGAGTGAATTAATTTCTGCGCGATCAAATCTTCGATTAGTTGATTGGGGTTTTGATTGATCATTAGATTTGATAGATTGCGATAGATTGCTTTCTCCTTCTGATTATGTTAAGGGATTTGAAGAAGGGGATTTTTTGGAGATATGCAAATTCAGTGAAATCCTGAAAGATGTGGTGCAGGATGCACACCCACGACCACAAGAGAACTAGCCATTAGAAAGATTGTAAACAGAGCACTTCAGAGGGCGCTGGAGCAAAAGGGACCCAGGGCAAGGGTTTACAACATGGTATATAGTAGAAGATTGCAAATAAACACCAAAACTTGTTGGACCCCAAAGGGAAGTTTATAACCAAGTGTAGAACTGTGCTGGAGTGCTTGGGTGTCTCAATCTGGGAGGGACCAAGGCGGCCCAGTGGTGCACCAGATAAGGTAGATATTTTTGTTATAATAAATTGGCCAACATTAGAGACCACCTTGAGGAGGTCCAGCATGGGTTCATTCAAGGAACCATATTAAAAACTTAAAATAGCAAATAATTTATTAATAAGAAGTCAACTAACAAAGAAAATTGTCTCATGAAAACATACTTTAACAATGGGGGTAAGACATTTGATCAGCGGAAGTGGCTAGGCTTAAGTACATCAATAAACGCATTCTATAATCTGGCCAGTTTAAGTCTGGAGATAAACCTCCTGGGTTAGACCGGAAAAAGATCCATTATAGGAAGAAGAAAAGACTTGATGCCCCTGTGGAGCCCTTGGTTTAACTGGGGGACTTGGGACATGTGGTTGATGAACGTTGGGTAACCGCATTGGCCCCAAAAGATCCCTCCACAGTATTCCCCTAAGCTGCTTCTCCCAGTTGAAAGGATAATGGAGGTTTATAGGGAGGTAAAACAGGACAATTGTCACTAACAGCACCTCCACCTTCCACTGGCCTCCACCCTGACATCCCTCAATCCTTGGAAAGTAAAAAAAAAAATTGCCTCAAAACTTAGCAAATGGTTCCTGAGTCAGGAAAACTAGTCTGGAACACAGAGACCAAAATTCCAGGTCTGGTAATGCCAATAAAAGTTGAGATTCTTTCCCAAACATTTTAAAATCATTTTAAAGATTTGTCAGAATTGATCCTGGTGGAGTATAATTCTGTTGCCCCTTCGATATGAGCAAATCTTCTCAAGTTTGAATCAGTGAGGGTCCCTCCCTGGAAGATCAGAAGATTACATTGTCAGAGATTTTGCAACCTTTTGCATAAGCTGGATGATAACGCCCAAGACCAGGCTGAGTGCCATGATTATGTCAGCCGCAACTGCCTAGGAAACAAACCCACGACCCCCTTTTCCCCATTTTTTGTATAAGGCAACTGCCTCTGGAAGGGACAGTTGTTGGTCTATTTTCACTCTTAAGTTTAATAAAACTGATCTCTACCCAAATTTTCTCCACAGACTCTGCCTCATTTCTATATACTTACACTTAAACCAGCAAATATGCAGTGATCTGAATTTTAGGATAAATTGTCATCAAGTGGGCCCTCCAAGCCATCAATCCGGCAGACCATCAAATGATGATCACAATCAAAGATCTTGCCACGGGCGCGTGACACCAATCCGCCACTTATGAAGAGTTTTCAAAGCCACCAGACTCTTCACAATGATCTGCTTCCCCTTCAGCACCCAGTATACAAGCTATGGGTTGCCTCCCACTTTTGCGAAATAGTTGGAGAATTAAGACCAATTCACCCCGCTGATCTGCTGGTGGTTTGGCACAATTCAGGCAGAATGAGGTCGTCTCTGCTAGTTGCAATTCTTCTTTTTGGAGTGAGTAATGGCCTCCTCACAATTGTGAGGCAGTGAACAGGTACCAGAATATCTGGGCCATCTCACCGAGGGCCAATCTGGCAAAAATCAATTTATGAAATCTATCTGCCATTCTGGTGACGTCCCTGAATTCTCGATTCATTGCCAAGCCCCTCACTGGTGCAAGGTAAAGCCTAAGGCCACCTATAAGTCAAATCAATTTTGATTTGATTTGATTTGCAAGCCCAATCATCATTTCATAATTTTGATAATTTAAATTTCTTTTGAATTTTATTAGGATGAACCAGTACAAGAAGGATTGGAAAAAGAGCCAAAGGTCGCCAACTGCAAACTCAGGAGGATTGGTCATCCTCCTTGCCTCTCCCACCCTTAGGAGATGCCCCAGTAAGACCCGTGGTTGCCCCCATTGCAGCCATTTGTTTTGCTATAAGGGACTTTGGTATGTTCTTGAACTTTTGTTTCCCCCACAATAATTATAGCAGATCCCTTCTACAAGTGATCAGAACCTCTATGCCATTGGCAATCTGGGCTTTCCTCTGGGTTGTTACCCACCTAGATTGAAATCTTAGTCTTATTTTAATCAGTAGATTCCATGACGTAATGGACTGACCAATAACCTCAGCACTTTCCGCCCTCCTCATGGGATCAGGCGAAGCAGTTGCTTACTTAATTACAATGAATTTGAATTCTCTATGTGACTTGGTTTTCTCTTGCTGGTCACTCATCCCCTTCTGCAGAGCATGCAAACCACTTCTATTGACCCCAGATAGCATCCACTCAGCACGAGGAAATCAGGCTGCATCTTCAGCAGTTGTAGTGACGATGGGGATTCCTCAGTCCCATCTCTTGAAGTAACGGAACAGGTGCTAGATACTCTGTCAGAGCTTTATGTACGCTTTGCATCTTGGAATTCTCAAACTTCTACTCCCACTAATTCACAGAGAAGTGTGGCTCTCTTAGATGCGCTTGATGGAGAGGCATGCTGCTGGGTCAGAGGAGTATTATGGGCTTCAAACAAAATGAGGAATTGCACTCCCCTATTGAATCTAGTATCTGATGCAGTACAAGCACCTGAATCTAGAGCACCCGCCTCTTTCGTCTCTTCACCCTCCACCAGAAGGTCCCTGACTTGCCTTCACTGGTAGAGGCCTTCACAGCATTAGTACCTTCAGCTAGGATCCCTACAGACATTGCAGTGTAAGTTTTTAAGAGCAGCCTTGGACAACTCTGCAGCCAGCAATGCCGCATGGGATCCTCTTCCAAGTGTTCATGGAGGCTGCATTTTCTTTAGCATATTCAGTGGGGGCAAAACCTTCCTTGCAAGTATACTATCAGTGGCAGTTTTGTCATCTCCTTCAACCGCAAACTCCTTCCCATATAGTTCATTTCAGTCTAAAACACCTGCTTCTACCTCTTCATGGAATAAAGGTCCATGGAAGCGCTTCCCTGGGGTTGTAGTGGTATCTCCCCACCTGCAGGTTACTTTGAAAAGTAAAAACCACTAGTGGTGAGTTCCTTCCTCTTATCTGCAGATGATGAGTTGACTGTGACATTGGACCCAAGTAATCCTATTCTAACACCCATCAAAATGGACCAAGCGGAAGTCTATGTAGCACCTGATCAGGAAACTGATTCTCATACCACTGAGCCTAATTCTTCTCCTACTGGGTCATCACCACCCACCATACAGAGCCATGAAAGTTCCTCCCCCTCAACAGTGATGAGCAAAGGCATAGTTGTTGAACCTTCCAATCCCATCCTTCCTGGGGACCAGGAGAACCTCACAGAGGGATCTCATGAGGAGAATCAGAGTAGCTCATTGGTTACCAAGGGGCCACTTCTCATTATGAGGCCAACCCCACTTTCCGCTGCCCTTTCTCTTTCCATGACCAATAAAGAGGACCAAGCTTATTTCTTGTTTCCCAAAACCTTCAGAGTAGGAATAAGGAAGGTCACAGTACAAGCACTCCTTGATACTGGAGCAGCGGATAACTTTATGGATTTAAGAGTGGCACACTACCTAGACCTGGACACAGTGATAGCTCCTTCTATATTAGGCGCTTCATCCCCACCAATGACCAGTCACACTGTCCAGCGTCCAGTGCAGTTCTTTATCCACAAATTTGGCTTCTGCGACCACTTTTCAGCTGTACCTGATTTATTATGCCCTGTCATCATGGGGGTAGGGTGGTGGCGTCGCCAATTGGTGAACATCAATCTGGATCTTAGCTCTCTATCCTTTGCCAATATGAGATATAGTGGGGAATTCCCACTACTTGAAAATCTCACAACAGAGCCCTCACTTAACTTGATTTTTTTCCTCTGAGCTGCCCCTTTTGGACCTCCCCCAAGATTTTCCTGACTTCCTAGCCCCATATAAGGATGTCTTTGACATGAGGCTGGTGACTCAACTCCCTCCCCATTCAGAATATGATCTTTCCTTCCAGCTAACAGTGCATCTTGGTAAGATTAACTACTAGTTATACCCTCACACAGAGGAAGAAGACAAGGCGCTGGTAATATGTCTAGATGACATGCTGGATAAAGGATGGATTATCAAGAAAACCTCCCCCATTGCCTCGCCAGTAGTCTTTGCCCAGAAGGCAGATAGGACCTTACGCCATGCATAAACTATGGCCACGTTAACAATGTGACATTTTCAGATACATAACCCCTTCCCTTGAAACAAACCATTGCTCAGGCCATAACTAAATCTCAAATCTTTTCAAAGTTAGAACTAGTTAATCCTTTAACCATGTGGGGGTTAAGGAGGGTCAAGATTGGCTCACGTCCATTAGGACAAGTGTGGGATATTCCAATTTAAAGTGATGTCATTTGGACTGAAAAACGCCCCAGCAACCTTCCAACAAGTGATTGATGATGTCCTGGGGGACCTAAGGTTTACCTGTGCTGTTGCTTACATTGGTGATATATTATTCCATTCACCAATCCATAAACAGCACTAAGGATTTGGAGGCTGTAATAGTAGCCCTTCTCAAGGCAATTCTCTTTGTTAAACCATCCAAATGCGAATTCTTTTGAGAGAAAGTAACTTTCTTAGGGAACCTGGTCCTTAAGGATGGGTATGGTCCCCCTTTATAAGCTGGAGGCGATTCAGGCCTGGCCACCCCTACCACCCAAAATCATCTAAGAAGATTCCTAGGCACTGTGAATTTCCTAAGAAAATTTTCTCCTGCGCTCGCACAGCTGGCTGCACCCCTCCATCTACTGACAGGGAAAAATTTCTCTTCTTTAAATGGACATAGTATTGACAACAAGCCTTTAAGGCTATCAAAGCAGTTTTTCTGTCAGCGCCAGTCCTGCGGCATGCTTACACATCCAAGACATTTATTGTGGCAAGTGATGCATCAGCAGTTGCAGTGGGAGCAGTAATGTTGCAAGAGCATAAAGGTATGGAGAATTCTGTGGCATACTTCAAAAGGAAATTCATTTCCACAGAACAAGCATGGGCAATATATGATAAAGAGTTGGCTGCGGTGGCATAATCGCTGACCCTTTGGAAATATCTTCTTCAGGGTGCAATGTATGAAGTCACAGTATGCACTTACTATAAGTCCTTACTGCATTATCATAAACCCCAAAAGCTGGCTCATCAACAAGAACGCACATACATGGATTTTTGTAACTTTCACTTCAAATATGAGTTCATAAAAGGACCACTAAATGTGCTTCCTGACATGTTGAGTCACAACCTTGCTTTGGCTTTAGGCCCAGAGGAAGACTTGTCTGAGCTCACCACAGTGTTGCCTTCTACCATTAAATCTCCCTCACCCCTGTTATGGCAACATATGCTGATATCTTTTCAAAAACAACCATGTGTGAACGCGTTTTAGCAGGTCAACTATGTTTCCCAGAGTGAGTATAATTAATAAACGACCTGGAGAGTAAGCAGCGCATTTGGCTCTTGTATCACTTAAATGATGGGTGTGATAAACGGGGTCCTTCCACATTGCCACAAAACAGTTGGGCAAGAGGGCCCAGGTGAGGGCCCACAAACATGAGAGGACTGCTGTGGTTAGGTCCTTCTTTCTTTAGCTTGATGAGCGGTTGAGGTAACCTTGTAACACAGTGATGATGATGCTCACACTGAGGAGGACAGTCTGTCCCCCAGAGAGAGCATACAGGGAGGGGACTGCTCTGTTGAAATACGTGGAATGGTCCATTCTCTTCGCTCAAAATCCTGGGTTTCCCTCCAAAATCTGAATAAATGATTTCAAAATCTAAAAAATTTATTTTCGATTTTTTGGGTTTTATTTATATGTATTAGAAGACAAAGTTGTATTAAACACCTTCGCTTGGTTGTTTTTATATTATGAAATGGGGGATATAGGAAAATTTGTTACTGTGGAGTCTGCGAGTGTCAGGCTATTTGCAGGCCTAATTTTGAGAGTCTCAGCCTCCAATAAACCCTTCTAGGCCTATTCTTGACCGTTCATTGGGTACCCATGGCGTTACAGAAACTTTTCTGAAATATTTTTGTTTATTGGGGACGCTTCAGACTTGGCATTCTTGTGTCAACCTTACCACAAAAATTTCAATTTTGGAGATAATTCGGCCTGGCAGCCCCTGATTTGCTGGTCTGTTCTTCACCGTAGCTCTCTATATTCTCATCTAGCGGAAGATTTAGCTTGGCAGCTCCTAATTCACTGAGGTGCTTAATGCCATGGTTATTGATGTTTCCACTTTTTGGTATAATTCAGATTGTCAGCTCCTGATTTTTAAGCTGACCAATGCCAAGGTTCTTGACGCTTCCACATTTGGCATAATTTGGATTGGCAGCCCCTGATTTGCTGGGCTGCCCTTTGCCGTTGTCATTTACATTGTTTAGTTTATTGTACTTCAGGTTGGCGGCCTTTGATTGGTTTGGTCACCATTTACGTTGACCCTTGCCACCTTTTCTCCAATATTGTGTGGATTTATCAGCATCTGATTCACCAGAATGCTATTTACAAGAGTCGTTGACCTCAAACCCTACGCTTTTATTAATGTTATCCACGTTATTAAGATCCCTGATCCCCGCCTTAGGGGGGTTAGCTATGTGGCAGTCAGGCAGCGCCTTGACTGTCACATCATCCCCCTCAGAGGAGAGCCCCCTGTGCCCCCAGTATTTCTCCACCTTCTGGGGACAGTTTGTGCAATCAGCGGCTGTTTGCCAGGAGAATTCTTCTATTGGGTAGCCAACCCATTTTACCAATTAACATCGCTTTTTGCAAGAGATCTTAGCATCCAGAATCTCTTCCACCTTATACTCCGCCTCCCCTGGGTTGTCCAACTGGACTGGCTCCAGCCTTGCTGGTATTGGTCCTTCATATTTCTTAAGCTGCAAAACGTGCAAAACTGGGAGTGCGCACAATCCTTCTATAAATTCTAATTCATACACCACCTCATTCACCTGCTGAAGGACCTTGTAGGGTCCTAGATTGATGGGTATGAACTTCCTACACTGTCCCAGGGGTGTGTAGTGTTTGGCATTTATCAAGACGTAATCTCCATCTTTGAGGGGCGGAGCCTCAGAGCGATGTGCATCCACCTTCCTCTTCTGGACCTCTTCCACCTTCTCCAGGTTGGCTCTCAATGTCTTAAAATTTTCTCTCATTCCAGTCACTAAATTATCTGTCGTGGGGTTCATTCCCCAGCATGTCCCTCCATCATCTGTGGGTGATAACCATGGTTTGCAAAAAAGGTCGACATTCCAGCTGATGAGTGTGCCAGGTTGTTGTACGCAAATTGTGCAATTCTCAGCCACTTGATCCAAAGATCATGTAATGTGGTGAGGTAGACCTTTTGTACTGTTCCAGGGTCTAATTGACCCTCTCCATCTGGCCATCCAATTTGGGGTGGTAATTGGAGGAACGGCATGGTTTAATTTTATGATTTTCCAGGAGGTGATCCCAGAACCTGGAGATGAACTGTGGGCCCCTGTCTGAGATGATTTCATCTGGGAGTCCATGTAGGGAAAATACCTCCCTCACGAATATTTCAGCCATGTCCTTCGCTGTGACCTTAGAGGTGCATGGGAAGAACTCAGTATATCTTGTTAGTTAGTCCACCACCACCATGACCGCATTGTAGCCCTCCAATTTTGGGAGCACGGTGATGAAATCCATGCTAAGGGAGGTCAACGGCATTCAGGAGATCTGCAGTGGTTTTAACTTCCTTTTGGGTTTGCTTCAAGATGGCTTTGATCGGGCACAGGTAAGGCAGCGTGCAGTATACCCTCTTACAGTTCCTGCTAGGCCCGGCCAGGAGTAGTTCCAGCATATCAGCTCAATTGTTTTCCCCACACCAGGGTGTCCCACCAGTGGATGGTCATGACATAACTCCATTACTTCGTTTTGAGTTTGAGCGTTGGGACCCATAGGTGGTTGTGGCGCAGGATGAGGCCCTCCTCCTTCCTGTAATTCTTTTAGCCTTTGCTCGGTTCCCCTCCCTCTATCTCTCTCCTGACCTTGTCCCCAAATTTGGTGCATTGTTGGGCTGTCCAGATTCTCTCTGTTAAGTAGGCGCGTTCTTCCTGTATTGATGCAAACACCTGGGGAGGGAGCATCGTGGCCATGTTGAACTCGTCCAGCTCCTCCTTACCAAAGGTAATTTTCAGGTCCTGGCTAAGTAAGTCTGGGAGTAAGTTGCTCTCCGGGCTTATATTTTATTTTGAAATCATATTGAGACAGTTCTTGGTGCCAGTGGGCTTGTCTTTGGTTCATCCTATGGGGGATTTTATGAAACTCCAAGGCTCTGTGGTCAGTCCAGATTGTGAACAGGTGGCGCACGTACAATAGATGATGCTTCCACTCATCTAGTGCTGCGAAAATCACCAGGAGTTCCTTGTCATAGACAGGGTATTTTGTTTCCGCCGGTAGCATCTTACTGATGAAGTAGCATACTGGGTGCTTCAAACCATCCTCCCCTGTCTGCAAAAGGACCGCCCCAATGGCGAAATTTGATGCGTCTGTCTCCACAATAAATGGACAATCGGCGTTCAGGTGCACTAGGGCTGGCGCAGTGATAAAGGCCCCTTGATGGCCTGAAACTCCTTCTCTTCCTCCTTTCTCCATTGAAAAGGGACTTGCCCGGTCAACCGGGTAAGCAGGGCGGCTGTTTCTGAGAGGTTTTGGTGAATCTCCCAGGAAATTTACCACCCCTAAGAAACTGTGCACACCTGTCTTATCTGTTGGCGCTGCCCACTCCTTCACTGCCATCAGCTTGTTTGGGCAGATGGCTGTTCCCTTCTCAAATACAACGTTACCTAGGAAAGATACTGAGCCCTTGTAGAACTCGCATTTGGAGGGCTTCAGTCGCAGGTTAGCCTTGTCCAGTGCCCTGAGGACCTTCTTGACGTCCTCTGTGTGCGTCTTACAAGACTTGGATAACACCATGATGTCATCCATGTACGTGACAGTATTTCCCAATCAAGTCGCCCAGGGCATGGTCAATGGTCCATTGAAAAACGGCTGGGGCTTTTTTAAGTCCGAATGAGCTGACCTTATACTCATATACCCCTAGGTGGCACTTGAATGCCGTGTACTGTTGGTGCTCAGGTACAACTGGCACTTGGTGGAAGGTGTCGACCAGGTCCAACTTTGAGAACACCTGACTCCCAGCGATCATCTGGGAGATGATCATCATTAGCGGAATGGGATAGAGGTCCATTTCAGTTATGGCGTTCAGATGGCGGTAGTCAACACAGGGGTGGAGCTCACCGTTGGCCTTGGGGACCAGGAGGATGGGAGACACTACTGGAGATTTCTAGGGCACAAACATCCCTCGCTCCAACTTATCCTTCATGTACTGGTCTAGGGCTTCCTTCACTCTGGGGTTCAGGGGGTACACTGGGCTTCCTTTTGGGAGCTCAGCATCCACTTTGAATTTAAACGAGAATGCAAAGGGGCCCTGTGGAGCGCAGGTGGCAGCGACGCTCCTATGGAACAAGTGTTCACAGTCTCTGAATTCCTCTGGTATTTTTTCTCGCTCCGTCCTTAGGTGCACAGAGTACACACCAGGCCTGCTCCTGCCCAAGATAAAGAATTCTAACTTTATAGGCTCTTGATCCTTGGGGTGAAGCATAAACTAGCCCTCTTCCAGATCAAAATGTGGGGAGTACTTGTGACACCATCTCATGCCCAGAACTATGGGGTGGGGCAGGTTCTGAATAGCGCAAAAGTCTTCCCAGAAGTGGTGGAGTCCCTGTTGAAGCTTGATCCTGGACTCAATCTCCCAGTATTCTGACGACTTGGAGGTGTCCGCAAGAGTCACGGTACCCTTTTCTTGCATTTGTACTCCCAATTTCTTGGATAAATCCCATTCCAGGTAGTTTCTTTCAGTTCCAGTGTCCACTAACGCCCACAGGTTTTCTAACTTGACCCATTTCTCTTTCTTCTTTTGCTTCAAAGTAAACGGAATAAAACAGGTAGGAGGAATCATTTCCTTTATTGAGCAAAGAAATGTGAGCGGGGGTCAGGCGAAGGTTGTAGGTGGGGCCGTCCAAACCGCGTGAGTAGTGGGTGCAGGAGCTGCAGGGCGTGGGACATTTTCACCGGAGCCCCCTGCTCTTGTTGCCCCATATGGCTTGAGATGGGCTTTGACTCCACGCGTTGTCCACAGAATCTACCGTGGTTCCCAGGCACAGGGGTCCTGGCTTAGGCCAAGGCTAGCTGGTTCTCTACCTGAGAAGCAATACTGTTCTCTTCCTCCAAGGTTGCCTAGGCGGGTAGCAGCCATAGCTGTGAGGATGTATGGGCGAAGGTTATGTCTAAACATCCATGTGATCTGGGAAGGAGACACTTTTGTGGCTTTGGCTAGGGGACAGAACATCCAAGCGTACTCCTTAACAGCCATTCTCCATTGGCTTAGGTCCAAGAGCGCTGACCAGGCGGCATCCTGAGAGTCGTTTGGGGTGGCAGCTCTTTCCACCAAGTAAAGAAAGTCCTCCAGAGAGGCTGAAAGAGCCAGCTGCGTTTCCAAGAGGTCGGTGATCCAGATGGTTTGGTTCTTCAGCAGGTCCACTATCACCTGGGCAATCTGGAGGGTTGTGGCCATTGTACCTCTAGTGGCCGCTGTGAGGCGGGCCTGTAATCTAACGTGAGAGAAGGTTACGTACATTACACTCAACTCCTCCTGGGTCAGAGCTTGTCTAAACTTGGATGTGGCATCAACGTGTTGGACATAAGCAACGGAATTCTCTCAGGATGGGGAAGGCGAGCAGCTTCCCTCAGAAGGAACAGGATGGAAAAGATAACTATCAGGGGAGTGGTAGTGTGCTCATACCAAGCGGGTAGGGCTCTCTCATATGGTTTCCACATCCCATCCCATAAAAGGGAGATGAGATTAAAAGAACTTCATCTAATGTGACAAACGGGGCTCTTCCACATTGCCACAAAACAGTTGGGCAAGAGGGCCCAGGTGAGGGCCCACAAACATGAGAGAACTGATGTGGTTAGGTCCTTCTTTCGTTGGCTTGTTGAGTGGTTGAGGTATCCTTGTAACTCAGTGAGGATGATGGTCACACTGAGGAGGACAGTCTGTCCCCCAGAGAGATCATACAGGGAGGGTACTGCTCTGTTGAAATTCGTGGAATGGTCCGTTCTCTTCACTCAAAATCCTGGGTTTCCCTCCAAAGTCTGAGTAAATGATTTCAAAATCTAAAAAATTTATTTTCAATTTTTGGGGTTTTATTTATATGTATTAGAAGACGAAGTTGTTCTAAACACCTTCGCTTGGTTGTTTTTATATTATTAAATGGGGATATGGTGAAATTTGTTCCCGTGGAATCTGCGGGTGGCGGGCTATTTGCAGGCCTATTTTGAGAATCTTTGCCTCTGATATTCCCATCTAGGCCCATTCTAGATCATTCTTTGGGTACCCGCAGCGTTACAGAAACTTTTCTGCAAATATTTTTGTTTATTGAGGACAAATAAGAGCTCAGCATTCTCGTGTCAACCTTATTGCAAAAATTTCCATTTTTGGAATAGATCTGGCTTGCAGCCCCTGATTTACTGGGCTGCCCTTTGCCGTGGCTCTCTATATTCTCATCTAGCGCGGATTTGTCTTGGCAGCTCCTGATTCACTGAGCTTCCTGATGCCATGGTTATCAACGTTTCCGCTTTTGGTATAATTTGGCTTGGCAGCTCCTGATTTTTTGAGCTGCCCAATGCCAAGGTTCTTAATGATTCCACTTTTGGCATAATTTGGCTTGGCAGCCCCTTATTTAATGGGTTGCCCTTTGCCATTGTGATTCGCATTGTATAGTTTATTGTACTTCAGGTTGGCGGCCTTTGATTGGCCCAGTCACCATTTACGTTGACCCTTGCTACCTTTGCTCCAAGGTTTACTAGATTCGTTGGCATATGATTCGTCAGAATGCTATTTATGGGAGTCATTTCCCTCAAACCCTACAATTTTATTAATGTTGTCCACGTTACTAAGAGCCCTAATCCCCGCCTTAGGGGGGGGTCAGGGCTATGTGGTGGTCAGACAGCACCTTGACTGTCACAATAGGATAATCATCTTATGGGATAGGATTTGGGTCCCACTCACCCTGCGCATGAAGGTTTTTGAAGAGCAACACACCCCACCTGCAGTAGGTCATCATGTTTCAAAGAGTTGTGCTGAACTTGTCAAAAGAACCTACAATTGGCCTGAGCCCTCCAATAATATTCATGCTTAGATATGCGCTAAGAAATTGATGCTCACTCCAGATCAGACCCCACAGCAAAAAAGGCCTTCTCTACCCTTTTCACAAGCTGAGGGTCCCTGGACGTCTGTCTCAGCGGACTTTATTGTTGAACTTCCCATGTCCAAGGTGTTTGATGCCATAATGGTGGTTGTGGATATGTTCACCAAGTTTGCGTTGTTTATCCCATGTAACACTACTATAACAGCTGAAGATAATGCAGCACTCTTCATCACTCATGTCTTCTCCATGTTTGGACTTCCAGCGGAAATTTTAAGTGACCATGGTTTACAGTTCACAGCCAGGTTTTTGGATGCATTTCTGGGACTTCTTAGCATCAAAGCCTGTCTTTCCACAACATATCACCCACAATTGGATGGGCAAACTGAAAGATCTATTAAAGTTTTAGAACAATAATTACATTTTTACTCCTCAGCCACCCAGGACTCTTGTGCCACAGACCTTCCTTAAGCGCAATTTGTCTACAACATTGCCCCACACTCTCCCATTAGATTTTTCCGTTGAAGCAATATTGGGTTACAATCCATTATTCCAGATTGGAGCACGCTTAGTTTAAGCAGTCCCTGCAGCAGATTATTGGATCACCCAGATATGAGATACCCAAAAGCTTGTCCAAGAGCACTTTAACAAAAGCCATTGGATACTATAAGAAGTTTGTAGATAGAAAACGACTCCCAGGACTTGAGATATCTGTAGGCTCACTTGTTATTCTTGACACTCTCCACTTGAATATGAAGGTTTCCTCTAGGAAGTTGGCTAGTAAGTTCTCTGGCCATTTTAAAGTAGAAAAGGTTTTGGGTAATAGTGCATATCGCATCAAGCTTTCTGACCATTGGAAACAACATAATGTTTTCCACATCTCTCAACTATCCCTTTAATGTTGAGCTTCCTTCCACCCCTGAGCCTATTATTGTGGTGGACTCTCAAGAGGCAGAAGTGGAGGCAATACTGGCCTTAAGGAAATCCAGGAGGTTGGTCTAGTACCTGGTTGCATGGAAAGGCTACCCAGTTTATTAAAATAGTTGGGTAAGTGCAAAGGACTGTGAGAAATGCAAGGAGTTAGTGGCTGAGTTCCATGAGTCACATACTAAGCTCCATATCCACCCAAAAATTGCTACCATTTTGGCCATCAAACTCCATACTAGACACAATAATTATTCCCTGGCTCACTTCCCAGTAGGAGTAATGTTTCCCGTTTAGTGAAGAGAGTATAATGTAAGTTTAAGACCCAGCAACTTGGGTTAGACTGGGAAAAGGTCCCTTATGTAACGGATCAAGAGGCATCTGATCTTTACATTTTATCAGATTGGGTGGCGTTTGATCTGAAAGTGGCCCTGATTTAGAAAGCATCAAACCTTGGAAGGTCAGAATTGGGAAAATTCGCCATACTAAACCCAAATTGCATCTGCAGTATGACGTCAGGCTTACACATGGCACGGATGGTGATCTGGTGGGATGGGGAATCTTTAAAAACAATGTGTTGCTCGGTGCTCAAAAGATCTTAACTGAGGAAAGCTTATTCCATACTAACAGGTCACTATTTAGGGGAGGATGTCACATCCCTGAAGTGCAGTTGCATCTTCTATGAGGAAAAAAGAAAATTGAATAAAGGGAAATTTGCTTGCTAAAAAGAAACATTATTTTATTTAAAACATTAAAAGCGGATTAGATTTGAAATATGAGCTCAGCCAGTGAGCTCAGTGTAGCGTTGGCATTGTTCTTGGCCCTTTCCTGGTCCCAGACTCTGCTGTTGATGTGCAGCGTCATGGGAACAGTGATATGGGAATATGTGGCAATGACGAGGCATGGTGGTCAGGTTTGGGGATGGGCTTCTGTAGGCCTGTCCCTAGTATAGTCAGTAACGTGACTCATACTGCTCAATTCATTCGTTGTGTATTGGCACGAACCCGCCCATTACATTAGATAAACTCAAATACCTTTTTGTCAATTTGCGAAGGGCCCAAGAAGAGGTAGTGGCTCCAGGAGGGGAGAAATGGTATCGCCATGTGTTAATGATGGTGATGGTGAGTTTCTCACTAACTTTCATAATAAGAGAGGTGGTTTGAGTATGTGGTGCGAGACCCATAAAGTTGGAGGAATGCCAGGGAGTACTATATCTTCAAAAGGTCGAGCTGCTTTGCCTATGGAAGCTTTAAAGATCCACTAAGTGGTGTCGCAGATCCAATTTCAGGCGCGGTTGGCTCAAGCAATGGGTGGGGAGACCTACTTCTCATTGCAGATTGTACAAAGTGTGGAAGCACTACCCCCAGATTTGGCCAGGTGGGCACAAGAGTTGATTGAGAAGCAAGGTCGCCTCCTGGGATCTATGGATGAGTGTGCTAATTGGATCAACTGGGCTGCCTGCCTGGATGAAGTGCAGGATTAAGCGTGGTCAGCTTTACTGATGGTATGTCAGGGCCAAGGATAAGTTGAAGAATACGGGCGGATTTTTTGTTCATTGGTGAAAGCAGCACAATTCTAGGATTCACAATCATTGTGAATGTTCAGACAGGGGCTGCAAGAGGATATGTTAGCCACCATGGCGGCCACTAAGGTTCAGAGTTTGTTGGTGGAAGAAATTGCATTGGCGGTGCAGGTGGAGAAACAATTGGCCTAGGTGCGTAACTGGCAGGAAGATTCTATGCCCCTGAAAAGGGGCCAGTTTCCCACAGTGGCCATCAGAGGTCGAGGAGGTTGGCAGGGATCACCCCAGAACTTCAGGAATATCCATGGAGAGTTCTGTCAGGGAAAAGGTGAGGAGTCAGGAAGAACAGGAGGTCAGGGACCCGGGAAGAGTTATAGTCCTAGACCTACCTTACCTGCAAATTTGCAATCTGAGAATACTTTGAACTTTAAATCTACTTCTTCGCTTTATCCTAGGTTTTTTTCTGGTGGAGATATACTCACATAGTCAAACAGAGAAGGTGCTGGCCCTGGTGGATACAGGGGCTGAGGAAAATTATGTGGAGTTCGCCTTAGTGGAACGTTTAAAGTTGGAGCTGAAGAGGGGTCCTGAGGTAGTGTTCGCCAGTATATCAAGAAGAGCCCCATCGTGGCATTTGGATCCCTTGGTTGTCATTTGGCAGGACCCATTTTGGTTGAAAGAGGTTTTCTGTGAAATCAGAAATTTAGCCCATTCTGTGGTACTGGGGATGCGCTAGTGGCATCATTTCCATCCCTGGATTGATTTTCCACATAAGACACTTACCTTGACGCCGCAATTTAGATCTCAGATGATGTGGAAGATGGAGGTTGGGGGCAACGTCCCAAGTGGTCGCAGGAACTTGGGTGGGATGCAGGAGGCAAAGTTACCAGCTGAATATAGTGACTTTGTAGATGTATTTGGGCCTGTTAGGAACTCTCCTTTTTCCCCTATGGGTTTTTTCACGTTTTCATTTTAGTTCAAGGAGGGGTCAGATCTTCCCAGGGGGTGTCAGATATATGCTCTTAATGAATGGGCCAGAGAAGCATTAAGGGCCATGTGTAATTGATGTTGGATAAGAGTTTAATTGAGCCCTCTATGTCTACAGTTGTGTCTCCTGTATTACTGGTGCCAAAAGTGAGTGGCGAATTACGCCTATGTGTGGATTTCCAACGTCTGAACATGGTCACTGAGCCCGATCTGTATATAATGCCCTTGTTGGAGGATATTCTCCCAATGGTTACAGGATGTACAATGTTTACAAAACTTGACCTTACGGATGCATTTAATCAGATACCAGTGAGATGGGAGAATCAGCAATACACAGCGTTTAAGTGCCACCTGGGGGTGTACCAATATTGCGTGATGCCATTTGGGCTGAGGAATTCCCCAGCGGTGTTCCAACAGATGATTGACCATGTCCTTGGAGGAATGATTGGTCGATGCTGTGCCGCCTATATGGATGATATACTAGTATTTTCGCAGTACCAGGAGGAGCATGTACGAGATGTCCAGGGAGTTCTGGGGGTGATTGGTCAAATGGGTTTAATGTAGAAGCCTTCCAAGTGCAAATTCAACCAAAGTTTGGTAACGTTTTTTGGCAATGTGTTTTTATGGAATGGATTGGGAGTATGTCCAGATAAACTATGGGCAGTGTGGGCATGAAAGGCCCAGGAATTAGATGGGGGTGTGGAGCTTTTTGGGAAAATTGAACTTCCTTTGTCAGTTTGTGAATAATCTTTCCCATATGACCTTACCACTAACGCATCTAACACAGGACGTCCCATTCATATGGGGAAGAAAAAAGAATGGGCATTTGAGTTATTGAATATTAAGTAACTTAGCGCGCCTGTACTGGCCCATATGGACCCTGGGAAGCCATTTGTGATGGAAACGGATGCTTCAAATTATGCTGTGGGGGCGATATTGCTTCAGGAAGGGGAAGATGGGCTGAAACACCCCGTGTGTAACTTTAGCCATAAGTTGCTCCTCATGGAGATGAACTACCCAATATATGATAAGGAACTTTGGGTAGTGATGGCGGCCTTGCAAGAATGTTAACATCACCTGCTCTATGCCCAGCATCCTTTTGTTATTCAGATAGATCACAAAGCGTTGGAGTCCTATCATGAACCCAGAAAGATGAACCAGCGGCAGGCCAGATGACATGTGAAGCTGGTCCGTTATGATTTCCAGGTGGTGTACAGGCCAGGAGCGTCGAATGTCCTAGAAAATTGGTTAAGTTGGGATGGGGCCTTCATTTATGAGTAAGAGGAATTGGAGGAGTTTAATATGGCCACAATGTTCCGACTAGACTAATTTGCAATGTTGGAGGAGAGGGGAAGTGTGTTGGGGGAGAAAGTCCACTGGAAGCAGAGGAGAGCGGATTTCGCCTGGAGACTGAAAGCTGAGATGATGGAGGGATGGCCGCATGGGTACCATGCAGCTTCGTGAAGAGGGGTGGGGTGCTATACCACAATTCGCGTGTATGGGTGCCCAATCCATCGCTATGATGGGAGATGATCCAGGCTTTGCATAATCATCCGTTGGTGGATCACCTGGGATTGGAGAAGATGATGGAATTGGTGCATTAGGAGTATTCATGGCCAGGCCTGCGTAAGGATGTTGAGAAGTACATGTGGGAGTGTTTGGTATGCGCAAGGTCAAAGCCCTCAAGAAAACCATCATTGGGTAAGTTGAATCCACTGCTGATACCACGAGCCCCCTGGAGTTTAATTAGTGTCAATTTTATAACAGGACTCCTAAAGGTGCAGGGGAAGGATGCGGTTATGGTGGTGTTGATAGACTTACCAAATATGCTGAATTCTTCCCATGTACTAGAGGTTTTTTGGTGAAGGAAATGGTGAAGATTTTCATCGATGAGGTGTTCTCCCAGCATGGTCTACCTGAGGAAAGCATTTTGGACTGGGGTCCACAATTTGTTTCGAAATTTATGGTCAAGTCTATTGGGTAAATTGGAAATCAGGCCTGGACGGTCCTCAGCTTATCATCCTCAATCTGATGGACAAATGGAGATGGTGAATCAGATACTTGAGCAGAATCTCCATTGTTACGTGTCCAATTAACAGGATGACTGGGATTTGTGGGTATGTATGGCCCAGTTTGCTTACAAAAATCATTCCCAGTCCTCAACGGGTATGTCGCCATTCTTTGCAAATCATGGACTCAACCCCAGATCAAATGGGGGATCTGAGGGTGGAGTGTGTCAGGGAGCAGATGAGATGTTGCATACCATGTCAAATATTGGGAAGAAGTTATGGGGAAATTTGGAGCGGGCGGTGACTTGGCAGAAGCAACAAGCAGATCGATGAAGGGTGCCAGATCCAATATTTGAGCCTGGGGACTGGTTATTGGTGGCGGCTAAGAACTATGCTGTCCCAGTCAAGAGTCATAAGCTGGGTCCAAAGTTCTTGAGCCCATACCAGATTGTCTGAGCCATTAATCAGGTCACCTTTGAGTTGAGTTTGCCAGTAGGTTCCAGAGCCCATCCAGTGATTCATGCTTCCCATCTACAAGCATTCAGGGGAGTGGGTCCAGAGCGTCCAGGACCGCTGAACCCTAGGGAAGGGGATGTACTAGAATATGAGGTGGAATGGATATTGGATGCAAATTGTGTGAGGGGCCAGCAGCAACTGCTAGCGAAGTGGAAGGGATATCCAGTTGAGGAGGCTATGTGGCAGATTAAGGAGGACTGTACATGGTGCCCATAGAAGCTCTGGGAGTTCTGGTCAACGGGAGGTGATGTAACGGATCAGGAGGCACCTGATCCGTACATTTCTTCAGATTGGGTGGCGTTTGATCCAAACTTGGCCCTAATCCAGAAAGCATCAAACCTGGGAAGGTCGGAATTGGGAAAATTTTCCATCCTGAACCTTAATTGCATCCATAGTATGACTTCAGGCTTACGCATGGCATGGATAGTGATCTGGTGGGATGGGGAATCTTTGCAAACAATGTGTAGCTCGGTGCTCAAAAGATCTTAACTGAGGAAAGCTTGCCATACTAACAGGTTACTATTTAGGGGAGGATGTCACATCCCTGAATTGCAGTTGCATCTTCTATGAGAAAAAAGAAAATTGAATAAAGGGAAATTTGCTTGCTAAAAAGAAACATTATTTTATTTAAAATATTAAAAGCGGATTAGATTTAAAATATGAGCTCAGCTAGTGATCTTAGTGTAGCGTTGGCGTTGTTCTCGGCACTTTCCTGGTCCCAGACTCTGCTGTTGATGTGCAGCGTTATGGGAACAGTGGTACGGGAATATGTGGCAATGATGAGGCATGGTAATCAGGTTTGAGGATGGGCTTCTGTAGGCCTGTCCCTAGTATAGTCAGTAACGTGACTCATACTGCTCAATTCATTTGTTGCATATTGGTGCAAACCCGCCTGTCACACCTTATAGAAGAAGAAGAGACTTGATACCCCTATGGAGCCCTTGGTTTAACTGGGGGACTTGGAACATGTGGCTGATGAACGTTTGGTAACAGCATTGGCTTAAAAAATCCCTCCACAGTATTCCCCTAAGCTGCTTCTCCCAGTTGAAAGGATAATGGAGGTTTGTAGGGAGGTAATACAGGACAATTGTCACCAACAGCACTCCCACCCTCCACTAGCCTCCACCCTGCCATCCCTCAATCCTTGGAAAGTAAGAAAAACGGCCTCAAATCTCAGGAAATGGTTCCTGAGTCAGGAAAACCAGTCTGGGACATGGAATCCAAAATTCAGGTCTGGGAATGCCAATAAAAGTTGAGATTCTTTCCTAAACATTTAAAAAATCATTTTAAAAAGTTGTCAGAATTGATCCTGGTGGAGTCCAATACTGTTGCCTCTTTGATCTGAGCAAATCCGCTCAAGTTTGGATTAGTGAGATTTCCTCTCTGGCAGATCAAAAGATTACATTGCCAGAGCTTTTGCAACCTTTTGCATAAGCTGGATGATAACGCCCAAGACCAGAATGAGTGCCCATGATTATGTCAGCTGCCACTGTCTAAGAAACACATCCACGATCCCCTTTTTCCCCGTTTTTTGTATGTAAGGCAACTGCCTCTGGAAGGGGCGATTTTTGGTCCATCTTCATTCTTAAGTTTGAATAAAGCTGATCTTTACCCAAATCTTCTCTGTGAACTCTGCCTCATTTTAATATACTTTCACTTAACCTAGCAAAATACGCAGTGATCTGCATTTTAGGGCTTATGATCATCACGTGGGCCTCCAAGCCATCAAACCAGCAGTCCACCAAAAAGTTATTGCAATCAAAGATTTTGCCATGGACGCACGACGCCAATCTGCCACTTCTAAAGAGTTTTCAGATCTGCCAAACTCTTTGCAATGATCTGCTAACCCTTTGGCACCTAGTGGACAAGCTTTAGGTCTTCCTCCCACTTCACAAAATAGTAAAAAAATTAGGACTAATTCGCCCTGCCAATCTGCTGGTAGTTTGGCACAATTTGGGCGTAATGAGGCCATCTCTGCTAACACAATTCTCTGTTTGGAGGTGAGGAACGGCTGTCCTCGCAACTGCAAGGCAGTGACCAGGTACTGGACTATCTGGGCCATCTCACCGAGGGCCAATCTGGTTAAATCAATTTATTAAATTAATCCGCCATTCTGTCGATGTCCTTGACCCCTCAACTCATTGCAAAACTTCTCAACGGGTGCAAGGCGAAGACCAGGGCCTCCCAACAGGCGAATTAATTTGATTCAATTTGATTCATGAACCTGATCAGCAGGTTTTTAAAATTTTATGAAAATTTCATTGATTTTAGGAATTTTTATCATGATGAACCAGCACAAAAAGTTTGTAAAATGAGCCCAAAGGTCACTAACTGCAAACTCAGTATGATTGATCATCCTCCTTGCCTCTCCCACCCTTAGGAGATGCCCCAGTAAGACCCGTGGTTGCCCCCATTGCAGCCATTTGGTTTGCTATAAGGGACTTTGGTATGTTCTTGAACTTTTATTTCCTTCACAAGAATCATAGGGGTTCCCTACTACAAGTGATTAGAACTGCTATGCCATTATCATTCTGGGATTTCCACTGGGCTGTTACAAAGCCAGATTGGAAGCTCAGTCTTACTATAATCAGCAGATTCCATGACAAAAAGGGTCGTGTAACTTTAAATTGACTGAACTTAAGTTATGGATTATAACTGGACTTGCCCCATTTGGCAATATTAAAATTTTCATGGGTTTTGAACTCCTGTTCCTTGAGCAATTATAACAAACTGTCAGGATTGAGAACATAGCTAATGCATTTTAGCACCCTGGCTGTAATGCCAACCCAAGCATCATGCACATTCCCAGGACCAAACTGGGCATATTTCGCCTATACCCAATATTGGTACAGGGTATGTTTAGGGTCAGGGAGGCCTGCCAACTTAACCTTTTTGTCCTCCTGATATGCAGCTTTGTCCTTGAAATCTGTGCCCTCAATTATGTCATGGAGCCATTACATGCTGCTTCTTTTTTTCATGCTGTTGGTAAATGTTCCTGAACCAACATCTTTCCAGAAATTGAGAATTGTCAATGGCGTTACACATGCCATTTTCCACAGTGCATTTGAAGCTCTGAATTTATTGGAGAACAACTGACACTGACATTATGCATTAATGATGCATGCAACATGGAACATGCAAATCAAATTCATGCAACGTTTGCAATCAGGTTGACTGCCTGCTCTCCTTCATTTCCAACAGAGTTATGGGTAATATATAAATTGCACATGGATGAAGATATTTTGTCAAATATGTGAGGAAAATTTAAATATGGCCATGAACTTCACAGCAGAAATCTACATTAAAGCGTTAATAATGATTTAAGATTTGTGCTTATAATATGTAAATACCATCACCAAATCATTCTGCTGCTGCTACATTTGATGTAGAATTGCATCATCAACAAAATTACAACATGGTAATAATTATCATAAGAGCAAGCAAATATTCCTAAGCTAACAGTTGATCAAGAAGTAATTTATGATAAAACAATGCAAGCTGTCAACCTTGGGGTTGGAGAAAACTTCTTAGATGTGCCAGGAAGAATTGGTAAAACGTCTCTAAATTAGATTGATTATGATAGCAATCTGATCATAAAATAACATAGCTTTAGCACTTGCATCATCCAGAATAGCTGCAACTTTGCTACCAGGTGGAAAAATTTCTTATTCTGCTTTATAATTATCATTGGACATGCAATTCATTTAAACTTATGCGTGCAACATTTACAAAGCATCTGGTATAGGAAAAGTATTGCAGAAATGCAAACTTACTATTTGGGATGAATGCTAAATGGCACAAAAAAAGTGTACAGGGCTCTTGATCAATCATTGCAAGATTTTCATGGAATATAAGACCATTTGAGAATGCATTAATATTACTTTCAGGAGATTTCAGACAACATTTTAGTAAATTAATTGACACCTTTGGATGAATAAATGCTTTTCTGAAATATTCTATTTTAGGGGCGACATGTAAAGATATTGAATTAACTACAAATATGCATGTACAGCTGCTAAAATTCAATCACCTGAGATATTCATACAATAATTGAAGGATATGGGAACAGAAATTTGCTGGTTGATCTGATCTCAGGACAAGTTTCATTGCCTCATAACTTCCTCAATTTAATACCAACAAAAAAATTGGTCAAAAAAGGATTTTCAATATTCAAAACAATTATAAGAATCACAATTAGTTGAGTGAATGATCTATACTTGCCACCAAGGACAAAGACGTCTACATACCTACCAATATTATTCAGATAACATTCAAAGTGAGGCATTCACATATAAGCCTGTCAACACTGTTGTGGAAGCAGATGTAGTGGTCAATTATCCAACAGAACTTTTGAATTCACTCAATGTGCCAGGGATGTCACCACACATACTGCAATTAAAATTGGCATTCTAATTATCATGTTGTAAAATATCAACCAGCCAAAGCTTTGCAACGGCACATGGCTTACAGTAAAAAATTAATGAGCAACGTCATAGAAGCAACAATTTCTTTCAGGACCTTTCAAAGGTGAAGATGTCCTCATTCCTCGCATCCTATAATTCCAATGGATATGCCATTTCAATTTAAGAGATTGCAATTCCCAATTTGATTTTCATTTGCAATCATGATAGATAAAGCTCAGGGCCAATCTTTAAAATTTTGCAGTATAGATTTAGGCATGGATTGCTTCACACATGGATAATCCATATGTTGCATGTTCTAGATTTGGAAACCCAGGCAATCTATATATCTGCACAGGCAATAGGATAACAAAAAATATTGTATACCCACAAGCATTGTGAAATCAAACATATTAGAAATGTGTGCTTTCTCTTTTCTTTCTTTTCCATATAACCAGACTGAGCCACAGCAATGCATGACTGGGTATGGCTATTATTAATATAAAAATAAATGTTTGTCAGTCTATTTGTTCATCTATGCATTCCTATACCATTTATCCAAATGCAATGAACATTGGTGAGTTATGGTGCACATGCCCGCAAAGGTTTGTAAATTATAAAAATAATTTTTATAGTAAGTTAAAGAGTTTTATATAGCAAGTAAAAAACCTATATATTTTCAATGGTATTTACTATATTGTTATAACTTAGCAATTTAATATTTGGTTATTTTGATAGTTTTAATGTTTTGATAAGCAGTTGGTGGTTTTAGGTTTATAAATAAGCTTGGTGGTTTTAGTATGTGGTTAGAGATTGGTTGAGCCAATAAGTTAATTGGTATTGGTAAGTTGTTGGTTTTTGGCTGTTTTGATAAGTTTGGTTTTTCAGGCAGTTGGTGATCAGTTTATTCAATAAGTTAATTGGTTTTGGCTATGCAGTTTAGTGGTTTATCCATAAAAATTTAAAACTATTCAATTTAATCTTTTTTTAATAAACCTGAGAAATTCTGAGTGATACCACTATCTACTTCTTATATATAAGTTCTTTATTATAATCATTTTAAATCATTTGTTTATTAAACCTGAGCACTGCACGGTAACACCACTATTATTTAGTTGATTTAATTGTTTCAGTTGGTTTTAATTATGACTTGTTGGTTAGTAATTCTTTAGTTGATTTGATAAGGCAATTGGTTTTGGCTGTGGCTGGTAAAATTTGGTTTAATTGATATATTAAATGGGTTTGGCTGAGGGAGTGATGGTTATCTATTTATATATAAAAAGATTTTTGTTAAAAAAGAACCTCCTTAAAAAAGGCTCTAAAAGGTATAAAATAATTGAGAAATTATGAATACTCAATAAAACCTTTTTGAAGTTGGCACCATATTTTAAACTACCTTATAATAGGCAATTATAATATATACTAAGCATTTATATTCTAAGCTGCTTATAGTTTACACTTGGACCTAATCCAATATAAACTAGAATTTTTATTTGTGAGAAAAATTCTTTAAGTCAGGTTTGAAGATAGCGCTAACCTAAAAAAAGTTTTATTGAGGAGGCATAATTTCTCAATTATTTTATAATTTTTAGAGCTTTTCAAAGAAGGTTTTTTTCTCAAAAAAGATTTAACAAAGAGGTTTCTCAAATTGTTTATCCAAACTTTAAAGTATCCAAGCTATAAATAGCAGTTATATTTTAACTTAACTTGTAAAATCTTGAGCGTGCCAAATATGACCCTAAATATGTTCTTGCTACTATGTTACTGCTACTAATAACAACCATCACCTTCCACTGTAAAACGTTAGTGGATGATGGGTATAAAATTTATTCTGATTAGTTATCTAAGCTTATCCTAAATTATTCAGAGTGGATTGGATTGGCTTATATTATCTTATCTTATTATAGATTTATCTAATGCTCTAGATTTGAGAATCTATTGAGGATGAGTTTGGTAATGAGATAAGATCTGAACTGCCACCCGCTTGACCTTTATTCAATCTCATACTTTTTCTTTGTGTGATAACCAAGCCCATCTTGGCTGGCGGAACTCTTACTAAAAATCCTATTTTTATAACTTAGTGTTTTTCTAAGTCCTTTGAAGCAAAATGTCATATATTATTGATAGATAAGCCAGAGATCTTATATATACAGTGCATTGATACTTAATTACTCACTACTGTAAGTCCTGGGGGACCAGCCCCTACAACTAGATAGGGAGCAACATCCCTTTCAGACCAAAAGGGGGCCAAAGGCCCAAGTGGACCCCTTGTCGCAGTTGAGTGACCTGGTGCATGTGGTTGATGAGCGCTGGGTGACTGCCCTTCCTCATAGAGATATTCAGATCTTTCCCCTCTCCCCCTCCCCAACCCTGGTAAAATTAATAGAGGGGACCTTCCAGGAGATTATGCAGGCCAGGGGCCATGGGCGGGCCCCTGGGACCCCTCACTCACCAGGTGAAACTTACCAAAAATTTTTGAAGAAACAGCCAGTGCTAGTATCAGAGCCCGGTCTGCAAATTATGGGCTAATGGAGCCAGTCCAGACTGGTCAGGTCCAAAAATCAGATCAGAACTCGATAAAGTTTTGAACCTGGTTAGGAGTGACTTGAACCAGTTGCCCCTACCCCCAGAACAGAACCAGGAAGTTTGGATTGCGTGGATAATCAAATTGAGAGTTTGGACCAGGTTGCAGATGAAAAAGCACCAAGGCCACAGCCCCCTGAGATGAATCCAAGAAATCAAAACTGCGTGAGCAGTTTGACTCGAATGGTCAAGGCCCAGATAGGTACCATTGACCTGGTCTGGACCCAAAAATTTGGGAAAATCTGCAAAAGTTTTCTCGATTTTTGCCAAGATTTTGGGCATCCCTCCACTCCCCCACCCACCAGCCAACCAAACCCCATCGCCATTCCTCAATCACCCAATCCCTCAGCCTCCCCACTATGCAATTCTCCCAATACTTAAGGCAACTGCCCTGCCAATGGGCAGTTGTCAGTTCATTCTCTATTCTCCCTGCGCTTTGTGCTAAAATAAAGCCTGAATACCCCAAATGCCTTGCTGCAGACTCCGCCTGTTTATTTTCCTGTTCAAAATTCTGCCAATTGATCCGGCAAAGTTTGCCGCCACCCAAATAAGCATCCCAATGATCACTGAATGGGTCATCCAGTCACTCAACCCCACCACATGGTGGTGGATTATATCTGTGGTAAACTGCCTTATTCTCGATGATGGAGTCAACTCTTCATCCATTTTTGCATACCCATCAAACATGAACCCATCCGTTCACTTTGCCATCAGGTATTCCAAGAGCACTCCCCTATCAGAGCAGCCTCAGGGCACCCCCACCCCTGATGCCTGTGGACTCGCCCCCCTCACCTGGCTCATCCACCGCTAATCCCAACCACTTGAGGGGTCTGGAGTACCCCAACCAAGGGGGACTAGGCCCTAACGCTCATCGCGGGTCCATTTACCCCTCCAACAGCACCCCTGCCCATGCGGTGGGCCCTGTGCCACTTCTCTCTGGAGCACAGACTCACCTACCCATAACCAAAGGCCAGCAACTGCAAACCCTGGAGGAGTCATCATCCTCCCCGCCTCTCCAGCCCTTGGGGGTTGCCCCCGCAAGACTCATGGTTGCCCCCATTGCAACCATCTGGTTTGCCTTGGGGGCCTTCAGTATGTTTATAAACACTTACTTTCCTCAAATCCCCACTAGCTCTCCCCTTCTTCTAGTCACATGGACCGCTGTGCCCTTGGCATTCTGGGCTCTCCACTGGGTGCTCACACACTCTGACTGGGAGCCCGTCTAATTCTTATCAGCCGCTTCCATGACATAATGAACTGACCCATAACCTTGGCCTTCTCCGCCCTCCTCGCTGGCACTGGCGAAGCGTTGGCCTACGCCCTAACCCTGAATGTACTCTCTCTTTGCGACCTGGCATTCTCCTGCTGGTCAGCTGCCTCATTCATCTGAGTGTGCTACCAGTTTGTGTTGACCTGGTCCCTGCCCGCCAAGCCCTGGTGACAAGTGTCACTCCGTCAGTCAACATAATAGGGTTGGGAGTCCCCCTATCCCTTCTGATGAGGTGGCTGACCAAATCCTGGGTGTCCTGGTGGAACACCAGGTGTGCTTCACCGCTGATGGGGGAAAATCTCCCCTTCCTTCTGATGCCCAGCAAAGCGTAGCTCTCCTTGAAGCCCTAGATGGGGACGCCCGCTGCTGGGTCAGGGGAGTGCTCCGCTCTGCTGCTAAGTCTGGGAACCCCACCCCCTACTGGCGCTGGTCACTTCAGCGGTCCAGGCCCCTGAGTCTAAACTGGCGCGCCTCCTCCATCTCTTCACACTAGGACAGACAGCCATGGACCTACCCTCCCTGATTGAAGCCTTCGCGGTCCTGGCCCCCATGGTGCCCATCCCCCTGAAATTGCCATCTTCGCCTTCCGAGCTGCCTTGGACCCCACTGCAGCTGCCCATGCATCTTGGGACCCCCTCCCCAGGTTCTTAGAAATCGCATTCTATGTAGCTTGTGCAATTGGGGCCAGGCCTTTCCATACTCCCACATGCGCTGTTGCAGCTCTTGAGGGGCCGCGTGCCACCCCCTCTCCCCCTGCCATTGGTGGCGGCCAAGGGAAGCACCCCCAGGTATCGCCGCCCTCTGCGCTCCCTCTGTACCCGCCTTGGGTACCCTCCCCTCAGAAGAGCCCCTGCCTGCTGCACCCCCTTCTCTCACCCCAAATCAGGAGAGTGGGCCCTCGATCCCCCAGAGCTCAGAGCCTGCCCATCCTGGAGCTATCCCCCCCCAGTTAACCCAGAGACCCCCCTTAAAGAGAGTGGAGCTGGCATATGCATCAACCCTCGCTGCCCCATTTGGGACAAGGATGAAGCAGAAACCCCTCCCCAGTTACAGACCTCCTCAGCGCCTCTTGGTCAATCTCTTCTAATGATGGGTCATGCTCCCTCCTTGGCTGCCCTCTCTCTTGCCCACCCCAATAAAGAAGATCAAGCCTACTTTTTGTTCTCTATCTCCTTCCCCTCAGAGTTAAGTAAATTTACCGTGCAAGCCCTCCTTGACACTGGAGCGGCAGGCAACTTTATTGACCTCAGTATGGCGCATTCCTTGTACCTGGCAATGGAAGAAGCCTCATTAGTCCTGAGCGCTTCATCGGAACCCATGAAGTCCCACCACGTCTGACGCCCATTGCACTTCTCTGTCCATGACTTTGGGTTCAGTGATCACTTCTCAGCTGTACAGGACTTTCTCTACCCCGTGATCTTGGGGGTGGTCTGGTGGCGGCGACAGCAGGTCCACATTAATCTTGCTAATAACTCCTTGTTGTTCTCAAACCTCAAGTTGAGTGGAGAGTTTCCCTTTCTGAAAACCCTCCCCTTGACACATCCCTCGGCTCTATTTCTCCTCTAGATCCCGCTCCTATTGACCTCACTTCAGACTTCCCACCCTTCCTAACCCCTATAAGCCCATCTTTGACATGTCGCTGGCTTCCAAGCTCCCCCTACACTCTGAATATGACCTAACATTTTAGCTGATGGTCAACCTAGTCAAGATCAACTGCCCCTCTACCCCTACACTGAAGAAGAGGACAAGGCTTTGGGGACTTGGATAGACGAGATGTTAGAGAAGGGGTGGTTTATCAAAAAGTCTTCACCGGCCGCCCATAGTTTTTGCTCAGAAAGCAGATGGCACCCTGCGCCCTTGCATCAACTATGGCCACCTCAACATCACCATCCCTGACCCCTACCCATTGCCCTTAGAGAAAACCATTTCCCAAGCCATTGCCAAATCCTGAGTCTTCTCAAAGTTGGATCTGGTGAACGCTTTTAACCAGGTGAGGGTGGCGAGAGGGTAAGAGTGGCTCACATCTATCCACACCCGTCGGGGTCTTTTTCAATTCAGAGTGATGCCCTTTGGACTGAAGAATGCTCCGGCCACCTTCCAACACCTCATCGATGATGTGCTTGGGGATTTGCGCTTCTCATGAGCTGTAGACTACATTGATGATATTCTGATCCACTCCCCTACCCCAGAGCAACACGCCAAGGATCTAGAAGCAGTGGTGGCAGCCCTCCACAAAGCAGGGCTCTTCGTAAAACCCTCAAAGTGCGAATTTTTCTGGGATTAAGTGACCTTCTTAGGTACCTCATCCTGAAGGATGGATATGCTGTTCCCCCTCTAAGCTCAAGGCGATCCAGTCTTGGCCTACCCCTACTACACAGAAACAACTTCGAAGTTTCCTCAGCACCATCACCTTCTTAAAAAATTCTCCTCAGCCCTCGGCCAACTGGCGGCACCCCTTCACCCCCTCACTGGGAAGAACGCCCCCTTCAAGTGGTCCCCAGAATGCCAGCAGGCCTTTGAGTCTATCAAGGAGATTTTCCTCACCGCCCCAGTCCTTCGGCATGCCAACACCTCCCGCCCCTTCATTATAGCCTGCGACGCCTCTTCAGTGGCGGTGGGCGCCATGCTGCTACAGGAGCATGAGGGGGTCGAGCACCCAGTGACTCACTACTCCCGCAAATTCACCTCCACAGAACAAACATGGCCAATATATGATAAGGAGCTAGCGGCAGTGGCGTGGTCACTCACCCACTGGCGATACCTCCTGCAAGGCGCCCAGCACGAAATCACCATTTGGACCAACCATAAGGCATTACTATACTACCGCAAACCCCAGAAGTTGGGGCACCGCCAAACTTGCACATACCAGGACCTATGTGGGTTTCATTTCAAATATGAATTCATAAAAGGCCCCCTGAATGTGTTGCCGGATATGCTCAGCTGGAACCCATCTCTATCACCCAATGGTGGAGAGGACCTGCTAGAGCTTACTACTGTAGTGCCCCCTCCCAAATCCTCTCCTTGACCCCTCCAACGGTAGCTTTTGCTGACCTTGCCCCTGACGCCCTGCTCCTCCTCCATGTCCTTGCTGCCCAGACCTGTTGCCCCGAAGGGTTAGAGCTTTATACTGACCTAGAGTCTTTGAGTCAGAAGAGAGCCCCATACACCCTGTGGGAGGGAACCATCTGGTTCCACAATCAGGTTTGGGTCACCCCATCTCTATGCAATTGTGTTATCAAGGAACACCATGTCCCCCAGACTGTTGAGCACCCCAGCATCAAGAAGTGTGCTGATCTCATAAAGAGAACTCATAATTGGCCAGGGTCCTCAAAGAACATCCCCTTCTAGATCTCCCACTGTGTCACCTGAGCCCAGGAAAAATTGGACTGTTCTGGGAAGAAGAGGTTGCTAAACACCCTGCAGCAGGCAGAAGGCCCATGGACCTCAGTCTTGGTAGACTTCATCGTGGAGCTCCCCCTCTAACAGCTCAGATGCTATCATGGTAGTCGTAAATTAATTTACCAATTTCGCGCTCTTCATCCCCTGCCTCTCCTCTATTACCGCGGTGGAGACCACAAATTTATTTGTCAATCATGTCTTTGCCATGTTTGGTCTCTCCAAAGAGATAGTGAGAGACAGGGGACCCCAGTTCACCGCCCAGTTCTGGAAAGAGTTGCTAACCCTCCTCAGCATCAAGCCCTGCAGATCTACAGCCTACCACCCCCAGTCTGATGGGCAGACTGAGTGGGTGAACCAGTTACTGGAGCAGTACCTGCGCTGTTATGCGACAGCCTCGCAGGACACTTGGGCCAAGGACCTGCCCCTTGCACAGTTTGCATATAACAATACACTCCACTCCTCAACCAACCGCTCCCCCTTTGAGGCCACCCTGGGTTACAACCCCTCCTTCCAAATTGGCCCCCAGCTCTCCTCAGCAGTCCATGCAGCCAAAGACCGGGTGTGTGCACTCCGTGAGACACACAACCTGGTTTGTGAACATTTGACAAAGTCCATTGAGGATTACAAAAGGTTTGCTGACCAGAAGCGCCTCCCTGGACACAAGATCGAAGTCAGCTCCCTCATTATGCTTGACACCCACATTCTTCCCTTAAAAGCCCCCACCTGGAAAACTTGCAGCCAGATGCTCTGGCCCCTTTGAGGTGGAGAAGGACTTAGGCAATGGAGCCTATCGTTTGAAGCTGCCCGCTCACTGGAAGCAGAATAACGTCTTCCACACCTCCCTCCTGACCCCCTTCAAAGGGGAAAGGCCAAAATCACCAGAGCCAATCCTCATTGGGGGATCCCAGAAAGTGGAGGTGAGGCTATCCTGGCTTCATGGAGGTTCCCGCAGATCTGTTCAATACCTGGTTGCCTGAAAAGGCTACCCCTCATATGAGAACAGCTGGGTGAGTGCATGCAACTGCGCAAATTGCAAGGACCTGATAGAGGAATTCCACAATTCCCACCTGGCAGCCCCCTGTCCCCCCAGAAGATCGCAGCCATTCTAGCCATAAAGCTCCCAGAGAGGTACAAGAACTATGCCCTGGTCTATGCCCCAGGTGGGGGCCTCCTTCCTGTTGAAAAAGGAAAGGGTAGTGTAAGTCCTGGGGACCAGCCCCTACAACTGGATAGGGAGCAGCATCCCTTTCGGACCAAAAAGGGGCCAAAGGCCCAAGTAGGCCCCCAGTCACAGTTGAGTGACCTGGCGCACGTGGTTGATGAGCGCTGGGTGACTGCCCTTCCTCCTGAGATATTCAGATCTTTTCCCCTCCCCCTTCCCCAACCCTAGTAAAATTAATAGAGGGGACCTGCCAGGAGATATGTAGGCCAGGGGCCATGGGCGGGCCCCTGGGACCCCTC
This sequence comes from Massospora cicadina, assembly GCA_022478985.1. Lineage (NCBI taxonomy): Eukaryota > Fungi > Entomophthoromycota > Entomophthoromycetes > Entomophthorales > Entomophthoraceae > Massospora > Massospora cicadina. Next base: position 88,521 of record JAKSZP010009260.1, read on the forward strand.
ACTCACCAGGTGAAACTTACCAAAATTTGAAGAAACAGCCAGTGCTAGTATTGGAGCCTGGTCTGCAAATTCTGGGCTAACGGAGCTGGTCTGGACTGGTCAGGTCCAAAAATCAGATTGGAACTCAATTTGGGTTTCAAACCAGGTTACAAGTGACTCTGACCAGTTGCCCCTACCCCCCAGAATGGATCTGGGAAGTTCAGATCGCGTGGACAATCAAATTGAAGAGTTCAGACCAGGTTGCAGATGACTGGGCACCAAGGTCACAGCCCCCCAGGACAAATCCAGGAAATCCGAACTGCATGAGCAGCCCAACTCAAATGGTCAAGGCCTGGATCAGTACCATCAACCTGGTCTGGCCCCCAAAAATTTGGGAAAATCTGCAAAAGTTTTTTTGATTTTTGCCAAGATTTTGGGCATCCCTCCACTCCCCTACCCGCCAGCCAACCAACCCCATCGCCATTCCCCAATCACCCAATCCCTCAGCCTCCCCACTATGCAATTCTCCCAATACTTAAGGCAACTGCCCTGCCAATGGGCAGTTGTCAGTTCATTCTCTATTCTCCCTGCGCTTTGTGCTAAAATAAAGCCTGAATACCCCAAATGCCTTGCCGCGGACTCTGCCTGTTTATTTTCTTGTTCAAAATTCTGCCAATCGATCTGGCAAAGTGTGCCACCACCCAAATAATCATCCCAATGATTGCTGAATGGGTCATCTGGTCACTCGACCCTGCCACATGGTGGTGGATTGTATCCGCAGTAAACTGCCTCATTCTCAATGATAGAGTCAACTCTCCATCCATTTTCACATACCTGTCAGATGTGAACCCATCCGTTCACTTCGCCATCAGGTATTCCAAGAGCACTCCCTTTTTAAGAGCAGCCTCAGGGCACCCCTGCCCCAATGCCCACGGACTCGCCCCCCATACCTGGCTTGTCCACCGCTAATTCCACCCAACCTGAGGGTTCTGGAGTTCCCCAACCAAGGGGGACTAGGCCATAACGCTTGTTGCAGGTCCGTTTACCCCTCCAACAGCACCCCTGCCCACGCAGTGGGCCCTGTGCTGCTCCTCTCTGGCGCACAGACTCACCTACCCATAACCAAAGGCCAGCAACTGCAAACCCTGGAGGAGTCATCATCCTCCCCGCCTCTCCCGCCCTTGGGGGTTGCCTCCGCAAGACTCATGGTTGCCCCCATTGCAACCATCTGGTTTGCCTTAAGGGCCTTCAGTATGTTTATAAACACTTACTTTCCTCAAATCCCCACTAGCTCTCCCCTTCTTCTAGTCACATGGACCGCTGTGCCCTTGGCATTCTGGGCTCTCTGCTAGGTGCTCACACACCCTGACTGGGAGTCCAGTCTAATTCTTATCAGCCGCTTCCATGACAACTATGCTGGAAGCTACATGCTAAAGAGCCATTTTTAAACTAAGGCTAAAGTAATATTTTTGATTTTATGAGATAAGGTGATACTTTATTGCACCTAGCCTTAATCTGTCAACTTATCTATGATGATCCTTGTTGGGACTTCAGAGGAGTCTGAAGGCTGGTCTTTCATAGCTTGCTGATGTAGACAGGTGAGAAGAGGACTTAACCTTAATAACATATTCAGAGGTTCTAATAGGTAATTGTTAGGGACTTAACCACACTGATTAAGAGGTTCCAAAATCAAGAGAGTGAACTTTACAAAGATTCTAATTAAAGGTAAAAGTGTAAAAGGTATTTTATTAGGTAAATAATTAGCACCTTAAATAGTGCTGAGAAGAGAAAGGATAAGACAAGGGATATAAGATTGATTGGCATATAGTCTGGTGGAATTGGGACTAGATTAGAAAATATTATCCAAAATTTACTATAAAATAAAGGGAAGTAGGCAATAAGTAAAGGTACTCATAAGATAAAGCAAAGGTAGAGATAAGGTTGAAAAAACTGAAATAGGGATTCAATCCCTTCAGGAAGAATCATAGTTTTAATAGAGTTTATCAGCCTGGATTATTAGTTAGTGGCACAATTTGATTATTTTTTATCTCAAGTTCATCCGATATTGATTTAATTTGGCCAAAGCTAAGTAAATTAAAGTTAATAATAATTATGGGTTTTAGGCCCAACAAAGCATCAATTGGTTGATTAATTATCTATATATATATGTTTGTTGGTATATCTGTCTGTTTGTGATTTATATACTCTGACAACGTTTGACCAAAAGTGATGAAACTTTGGTGAGTTGTTGTTTGCATGCTTGAGAAGGTTTATGAATTTAAAAATTAGCAGTTTTATAGTAAAATAAAGAGTTTTATATGCAAGAAGTGAAAATCTTATATATTTTCTATGGTATTTGCTATATTGTTATGGCTGAGCAGTTTAAATTCGTTTGATTTAATATTTTATATGGCTTTGTTAAGTGGTTAGTGGTTATTTGGCTGATTAGCAAGTTAATCTAGATCAAAGCTTTAAATCAAAAACCTAATTTGATTTTAAAATACCTTCTCTAGCATAATTAGCTTAAAATAAAGTATGGAGTTTTTAAAAGAATCTAACATAATTGGCGCAGCTTTTGCCTCTAAATTCAGTTTTTATAAAGATCAATTGATCAAATCCTGGCACAATCACTTTTATATGATTTATTTTAATCATTTAACCCTTTTATATATTTAAAAACTGATATTACAAGTGTAAACAAAACTAAAAAATGTTGAGCCAATGTATTTTTATTTTATTTATTTTATTCAAGGTGGGCCAACCTGGGGACAATACTGCACCAATTAAGGGAAATCAAATGAATGGGAAAGGAGAATAAAATCCAGAAAACCTCCATGCGTGGCATATGATAGGCCAGGAACTTCATGGATCGCCTTTGCTATTCGCTATCTCAGTTTGGTGCATTGGTGCGCAAAACCAACAGTCAAAATCGTCCCCTAATGATGAGCCAATATAGCTATCAAATTTTTAAATTTATTGTGTATCTGCATTTACTTTGGTTTTGCTTTGAACAATAAGATTGTAAGTTCTATTTTTGAGTAGTATCTATATTTATAAAAATGGAAGTTGTTATATCTGTATATCTGATAGCTATAGACTCTGACAACATTTAATCAATCACCATGAAAGTTGACACATATAAGTATTTTTTCATGGAGAAGGTTTATGAATTTTAAAAATTGTTATTTTCATATTAAAAAAAGTTTTAAATGTAACAAGTGAAAATATTACATGATTTTGATTGTAAATGGTATAGTGTTATGGCTGAGCAGTTAAGTATTTGGTTGATTTGATATTTTAAATGGCTTTGTTAAGTGGTTAGTGGTCATTTGGCTCTTTAGAAGTTAATCTAAATCAAAACTTTGAATTAAAAACCCAATTGATTTTAAAATACCTCATCTAGCATAATTGGTTCAGCTTTTGCCTCTAAATTTAAATTTAATAAAGATCAATTGTTCAAAGCCTGGCACAATCACTTTTATTTAATTACTTTTTATCATTTAACCTATTTATATATGTCAGGAATCTCCCTGGATTAGGTGAAAGCCTTGTCCAGGGGAAAATTGATATAATTATCCAAAGGGCATATTTTGCATATGGCCCAATAATTTGAGAACAGAGTTCAATTCAACCAGAATAATGAATTTGAGTCTTTGCCCAAATTATGCTGAATTTGGGGAAAAGGTACATTTTCTATTCATTATCTAATCTCTATCCACTCTTTATCTATTCCCATATATCCTAGTATTGGGACTTTCCTACAGGTCCCATGACACTACCCTTAAATATCCCTATTCCCACCCTTATAATCCCTATTTCTATCATTATAATCCCTATTCCTATCCTTATATTTTGAAGCACTATAAATAGTGATAAATTCTTCTAAATAAAATACTTCTTACCTAAACTCTTATTTTATTTTACTTCACTTTAATGGAAACCATCTCGTCCAAGGCTGCTAACTTTGAAGCCCAGCCTTCAGATGATCGTGCTGCCAATGATTCCTTCCTGGCGGCCCAACAATGTAGTTAAAGCTAATATTGCAAATGTAATTATAATTAAAAAAATGATAAGCCAATGTTGTAATAAATATAAATTTAAGAATTTTGTCTACATATATAAAAATGGTTGTTGGTATATATCTATGTTACTTATCCAATCATGTTTCTCAATTTATTGGAGCCTCCTGGAATGCCACCACACATTAACCTTGAAAGTTAGCTCACCAATATTTCTCATTCAGAATCTGAACCTGTAAAAGTTGTGCAATGGAACCAGACTTACATTAAAAAACTGATGCCAAATGTGATTGAAGCAATAATAATTAACGTCAAATGTAAAGGTGAAGGTGTGCTGATTTTGTGCATTCCAATGGTTCCCACTGATTTTCCCTTTAAATTCAAAGGACTACACTTTCCTGTGCATCTTGCTTTTGTGATGATAATTAAATAAAGCTCAAGGGCAGTCGCTGTGCGTTGCCAGATTAAATTTAGAAAATATATGTTTTTTGCATGGTAACTGTATGTTGCTTGCTCTAGGGTAGGAAATTTAGAAACTTTGTGTCATGAAAACAGCAGAATAAGTTTAAACTGGCCTGCCAGTCGGGATGCATAAGCACCCAAAAGCAAGCTAGAATGCCAGAGGCATTGCCACATGTACAATGCTGTATGGAGCTGAGCATTGGGAAATGATGAACTGTTGGTGTAAAGCAATAGTGAACAGCAACCTGAGAACAAACCAGATAGAGATAGCCCCAGACCTAGTGGTCTTGCTGCAGGGGGCGGTACCACAGGTATAGTTTCTACAAGGTCACTGGCAGGTGGGTTCAATTCAACTGAGGAGACAGGGGGGCAGATCTTTGCTTGGAGATGGTGGATTTATGGTCACAAGATCCCAGTATATTATTGGCAGATGTTTTTAATAATGGGGTTAAATTGCCAAAAGTATCTAGCTCGCTGAATCCAGTTGACAATGGTAGGAGCCATAGTGACCATCAGTACTGGTAAAGCCCATCCGGTATAAGGACTGACAGGCTACCAGATAAAAGCCATCAGGAATGTGGCCAGAAGGATATCAATAAAATAAAAATTGACAATTTTTTGAGGCAAATTTTATTGCAAGGGAAAGTGAATAAAATTGACCAACAATTTTCTCAGTGCAATGCAACTTATTAAATAGTGGTCAATTGATGCAGGAACAAGCAGAGATCAAGACCCTCAATTTTAACCTAACTGGCAAATTATTCAGGAATGGGGGCAGATAAGCTCACTAGTAACCATCATTGAAGAATTCAGTAGCAGGCTGAGTTGCTGTCAGTTTGACCTCAAATGCCCAAACTGAGGCTCAACTGCATTTCTGACAGTTGGCATGACGGCGTCTGGTCTGACAAAAGTGGGAATCCCCTGGGCCATTCATTTGGTCAAAAGTGTTTCATCAGCTGCAATGCCCAATTTTCCAGAAGGAAGCTTTGAACTATCATTGATGGTGTCCAATGCTGCTACCTGCATGTCAGAGATCATCCCCAATAACTTTGGGAGGAGGTTAATTTTGACAATTGTGGTGTTGGCCAAATAAAAACCATTGGTGATTCCAGCCAATGAAGCAATCTTGATTTCTTTTTGACTATGTGGATTCCAATCATTGGGCCTGTTTCCACTCATTTTTAGACTAATTAACTTCATTTTGGCAATCTTGGCACAAATTTTCCTGATTAGATGTACAAGTTTGGCTGAGGTGAGTGTGGGCACCAGAGGGAGGTTTGTTACCCAGCGCTCGTCTACCACATGGGCAAGGTCACCCTGGGTAATGAGGGGTACAGCCACTCTCTTAGGAGCCTTCTTACTCAGAAATGGGAAGAGGGCCCAATTGACACACAGGGGACGTTCCCCAGGACTTACACTTTGTACATCTATACACCAAATAAGAAACCCAAAAATATTGTTTAATCACTTGCATTACACTATATGTTAGTATTAGTTTCGTTTTATATAAGTTTTTTATTTTATTTATTTTCTTTTATTTTATTTAACTGAGGCAAGCCAACCAGGGGACAGTTCAATTATATAAGTTGGTTCATTTATATAGTGAATGGAATAGTCAAAAATATTGTTTATTCATATGGATTATTCTTAAAAATTTTATATAGTTCATTATCTATTTATACCAATAAAAATAAAGGACTTTTATTAGTATGAGTCATCTTTCATTTTTTCATATTTTTACACAATGCATTATAGATTCTAGATTACATACAGACTATCCATTTTTATATAAATAAATATATAACTTCAGGAAAATATCAGCCAGGTTCTGCTAGCTATAATATACAAAAAATAAATCAATTCAAATCAGTGATAATTAATAAACCTGAGCAATGCCAGATGTAAAAATTTATAAGTTGTTAATTATTTTAGGCCAATAACCCCTATACATATATTACTTGCACAGTCTTGGGTTTATGCAATTCTCTGCAATGTATAATAGTAGTTGATATAATTGTTGATAATAGTATGGTGACTATTATCCATAGTTGAATATAATTCTTAGATCTCAGCCTAACTTTCAGCAAATATTCTCACTCAAAATACTTGAGATGTCTTGATATAGGGTTCATTACCTCATACTGTCCAACCCAATCTTCTCTGAGATTTCCTGGTAACATTCTCTCCAGTTCAACACACAGTCAGCAGTAATCCTCAATTTGATTCAGCTTTTTCTTTGTATCCCTGCTCAGATCCTTACTTTTTATCTTAAAGAATTTTCCAATTATTGCACACAGCAATCTATCCCTGAGAAAGAATATAACAAATGGATTCTGATAAAGATTACTAAGCTAATACTCTAGTATAAGTGATCTATTAATTTGTGATATGGAAAATATAATCTGGAAAATTTTAATTATTTATTAGTGAATTTTAGGCAATTTATAGTGGGGAATTTGATGCCCAACCCTCAGTTGGCACCTCATCATAAAACAGCAGCCATTGCCATTAAATCACCCATCCTTGTCTCAGCAGCAATGGTCTTCCCTATCCTGGCTAGGATTCCATCATTGGACATCCTTAAGATCTAAAACAGAAAGAGTCAGAAAACTTGTCCCTAACATTTTCCTCTCAATCCAAGCAAACCAACCATATTTGGCAAGTGACCTGCTGTTGAGAATTTTTCATTCTCAATACTAGGTGACTCCATTAGTGTGCCAGGCCAAACAGTATGAAGACTGCTGGCCCTTGCTTTTTCACAATCACTGGCGACCTTTTCCTAGAAATTTGCAGGGCAACCCACCAATCCAGCAGACCAACAACTTCTCCTTCTGAGGCTCAACCACTTTTTATAGCTCAGAGGTCCTTTTTGGAACTTTTTCAACAGTTATAGTTCAGCAGCCTCTATTGACTCCCTCAGGGTTTCTCCCCTTCAATCTTTCCAGTTCATCATTGTGGCCACTAGTTGCTTAGCTTTCCACAGGGTTTCCATCTAGTTCAAGGTTGGGAGTTGGTTGCGCTGACCACTCCAGGTGTTTTAACCCAGCACCTAAACTTTGGGGATCTTGAGTCCCACCTCTACAAGCTAAGATAACTACTGTTAACTAAAAACTTAATAAAGATGGGAAGACAGAAGATATATTTATTAAGAGGGAGATCAAACTATTTATAGGCATTTCTTGCCTGTCTACGTCATTGCATTTATGCCAGCATCATCAGTACTCACTGGTGATTCTCCCAGCTTAGTATTTGTCAGCACTCTCACTGGTAATACTTGTCATCCTCAAATATCCATAATTATGTTGATCCTTGATTTGTCATAATCTGAATTAAATTAAATATATTGATATCCTTGGCATAAGTTGCCAGCGCCAATTTAAACCTAAAATACTGTTGGGGATTCTGTACAATACTCTCACAAAGTTGAAATATGATTTGACTTTATTTAATTAATATTAAATGGTTCAGCATCCATGGCATAAGTCAATGGGCCTCTGAGATTTGACTTTCTGCTAGAAATCCCACAATCATTTTCACATGAAGTTGGTGCGGGGATAAAATCTGAGCTTAAACAGTTAATATTAATTAGTTTGATATCCTCGGCATAAGTCACCAGTGTCAAAATTAACTGAAAACTATTGGGATCATCTCCTGATATTTTTTGATATCAAATATAAGTAATTCACCATCTTAATTTATAATATTAACTATCTCAACATCCTCAGCCTCAGTCACCAGTGTTGAGACCCACCAATTTTCTATTGGGTATGATGCCCAATACTTTCTTGATCCTACAGATCAAGACAGCTCAACCCAACCAAATGGGGAGCACAAATTGGGGTATTATCATTAATTATTAATCAAAATTAGCAAACTAATTGGCAATCATCTTCAATTAATTATTATACTAAATTTATTTATATGTGAGGAATATCATCTGGTTAAAAATCCAACACCTGCTTAAGTAATGGGACTTGTTACTCATTAAGGCAGGTCACAAACCAGCTGATCAATTTGCTAGTTGCAGGCAGCATCACTCGCCTTGCAACTTACTCCTTAAATTCCCAATTGATCACTGATAAAACCTGACTGATCCCAATTTGTACATATAATAGTTAATCAACTATCAGATACCCCTATTTTGTTGGCAACTATGCCTGACGAGATCTTAAGTATTCATCCAAATCAATCTTCAATGGATCTGACCAGGCAAATAACCTAAAATCCTGCAAACATAGTTAACCCAAAATCAGGGTCAACCAATACTCAATTCACCTTGCATTAGTGAATTATCCCCTAGAAATACCTGGTAATCTAGCCAGCTGGGAATATGGGTAAAAATCCCAACACCGGGTAACTCTTCTAGTAGTAAATATAAGTCAAGATTACTCAAAATAAATAATAAGTTGGAAGCTTAAGTCAAGGCTTTATTTAAACTATTGAGAATCCCAACAATCCTTATTACCTTGCCCACCATATAAAAGCTACAGTTTCATGTTATAGTTGCCTTAACCCTTCATCTGAAGTAACTGAAAAAATTAGGCCATTTATTTTAACAAGAGTTTAAACTATATCTTACTTTATACTCTCGTGGAAGTCTAAACCATGAGTTCACTATCAGGTTGGACTTAGTTTTACTTAGTAAAGAGTTTCACATGAAATGTTGAATAGAAGTTTAATAAGTTATTTCCCACTAACTTCCAAAACCCTTTACAATAAAGATATATGCTGGCTTTGACATAAACCTTATTTTACCTAGGAACTGTGGTTGGGAAGGGTGGTTGTAGAAAAAAGCTACTAATAGATCTGCCTACATCTCTCTATAACAACGGTCGGTATCTGGCGGACCGCGGTTCATATTTTGACCTTCCGCGGTCTGCCAGTTGCCGACCGTTGCTCTATAACGTCTGTCATCCAAACCCATTGGGTTATAGGTGCTTATGACCCGATAGTAACTATAAATATTCATGTATCTTGTTCTCTTAAACCTTTGATGTAGCCATCCTAAACCAGAGATTTGCGTCATAGGCTGCTATGTCTGGGAAACTGTAGCTCGCCTAGACCCGTTGAAGTTGCCACATCTGTGAGTTGATTGGCAATTGTAACTATTTAGTGTAGCCCTTTATCTTCTACTTTTACTTGAGGAAAGTTCAAGATAGCCATCTACTGATAACTTAGAGGGCGAGGTTAGCTCTATAAAGTTTGAATGCTAGCTTATTACATCATATCTTTCACTTGTTATCTCACCACAGTTAATTTTTCAGTACGGTGTTTGAGTCAGTTAAGGACCTTAAGCAAGCGTTCATATACTCAACCTAAACACAAATTTGGGATTTCTCTTGGTAACCTGTATCCCAGATTGAAAGATCCAAAGATGGGTTCGAAGTCACTTTAAGGTGATTGGTAACCTACCCCTCGCCCCTTTTATAATATGAGATTCGGTTAATTAGGCTATAGGGTTTTCAAAGTCAAGTCAAGATATTTGGGGTTTATAGGGTGATAACTCTAAACTTTATACTTAACCCCTGTCTATTTTAGATAGAATACCCTTTTTAAAACATATTGCCTTATTAAAATTTTAAACTTAGCTTCTACCCAACCACTACAGAGTGAGGCCTGGTTGGATGGGGGGTTTAGCTCAAGCCGCGAACCCATGGGTCGAAGTTTCGCGGTGAGGCGCGTACCGTCTTTGAAGTTTAAATTGGGTACGTGATAAAGTCCAATGTAGGGCATCGATCGACCTCGAGAAAAACACAGCTGCTAAGCTTACCATTAAAGTCGACTGATGCAGGATGGTTTGAAGCAGAAACCAGTTGGATGGATGAAGTTGTAGGTAGATTTTACCCCTTAGGGTAACTTTACCAAAGTTTATCGGGTTGAGTCGAGTATCGAGGGGATAAAACTTGGTGGATCAGATGGGATAAGCGGAGCTCATTTAAATCCCAACTTTAAATTAGTACTAAATTGCCAGGTAAGGTAGTTGTATTATAATCTGATGGGGACTATAGATAGCATAATGGATTCGTTTTCGATAAAGGTTGATGGTAGAGAGTTGAAAACAGACGAGGAGGCCAAACAAGCGGGAGTAAGTGATAAAGCATTCAAATTTCGATAGCACTTTATTGGGATCAAGCCAGCTTACGGTTATTAAATAGGGGTCGAGCTGCAATTCTCTTCGCTTTAAGAAAAACAGCTTTAGGATTTGGAGTGGAGGGGTCGGCTCTTGTAAGGGTCCAGCTCGGGGGTGGAGGGCTTCGGCCACTTGTCTCTGTGGATGTTGCGCTGGTGGCGATACATGTCGTGGCGGCGGCTGAAGGGTCGCCCACACTCCGGGCACACGTGGTTCTTCGTCCTTATCGTGGAATGGATCTCCAAGTGGGCGCGCATGTTGTACTGGCGGCTGAACACCCTGGTGCATCCGGGGAAGAGGCATGGGATGGTCTTGGGTTTGAGTGACGCCGTTCTTTGGGAGGGCGGCGTAGACTTGCGCTTGGATCGAAGGGGCCCTTGATCATCGTAATTGATGGCAAAGTCATTGTTGTAATCTGTTAAACCCATAATGCAAGGGTATGCATGCACCCCTTCGGCTAAAGCGAGCGAATACTGGAAGGACTCCCCACCGTTTTCGAAATAACATGAGGGGTAGTGCATGGATGCGATAAACGGAGCGGGATGGTTGTCCATGGGTACCAAGTGGGTCGAGGGCGGGGATGGGCTAAGCGCACCGTACCCCGAGAAGGAATTTGAAGTTAGCCGGTGGAAGTCGAAAGGTTGAAAGCAGTCAAGGCCCGCGTTCAAGTCGGAGGCCAGAGCGAGCCTCTGATAGCTTTCGAGGCATTTAATATCAATCGCCTCCCCGAAGTTGAGCAAATTACTTGGTTGAGTCATGTCACTCCAAGCTTCGCCACCCGTTTATTTATGGAGCTGAGCTACCGATCATCCCGTCAAAGCATTCCCATTGGTTTAGTCGATTTTATCTGATAGGTTAAGTTTATTAGTTAACCAATCAGTAAACACAATCGATCAGGTGTCAGGTATCGCCGAACCCGATTAGGTCACACCCCACTCGGACCCCGATGGTGTCGATGAGAGTTTGATTAAGCTCATCAATAATTGACACCGCATCCCTAACCATAATAGATCATCCGATACCCGTCACCGATTGGATAATATCTCTAATTTGATGACTCATCGGTCGGATAAGAATAATCTGATTGGGTATAAAAGCCACCACTTCGACCCCTCAGTGATCAGGAAGCTAGTTATATTAAGCTTAACCTATTCGAAACCGCCCACCCACTCGCCCTCCGAAAAACTGGATCTGGAGTTGAGTTTAACCAATCACATTTTTGGTTGCCAATGAGGATAAAACTATTTCGGATATCCACCCACCACCTAAACGCTTTGAAATTCCAACCCTCCACCTCAATGAGGATTTTGTACAGAAATTGTTCCAGACTTGCGCCAACGCCATAAAAATCTTCGAAGCCGTTAATTATTTTGTAATCACCGTCAGCTATTAGTTTATGCTGTAGAGGTAAACATGACGTAAAATTTGATCATTGACGTTTAAGTCAACCTCCAACCATAAGATTTTTTATTCAATTTTCGTTTCCAACCTTCAAAGTGACATACCTAAATCTCTAACCTTTGGAGCCGTAAAACCTTATTCAACCACTATTTTTAACCGATTTCGAAAAGGTAAAAGGTTCACAATTCGACCTATATATTTTTACTATAAGATTTAGATACTTTATTCTATAACCCTAGAACCATCCTGCGAATATTAGAATTAAATGTAACCCGAAAACTTAATTTATTAACATTGCTATACCGTAGATTGATAATTATAATAGATATTTAAAGCTACTTTATCATAAAAGCCCTAGTCTCCCATCTTTCAGCCTATCTAAATTTACCCGTCAAAGTTAGAAGTTTGAGTGTATCGCAAACTCAAATTTCTAACTACTCCTAGATTAACTAATCCCATATAGCTTCAAAATACATAACAATTCACATCTTAAGTTAAATTCGAAAAGATTAAAGCGTCTCCAATTAGCGATGACGTTATTATAGTGGGTTATAAAGTATTAGAGCCAGGTTATAAAGTTTACCCCTTCTTTATCTATAACTAGAAAAGTTGTTTAAATAAAAAACTAAACGGGTTCATCATAATTGGAATCCACAATAACAATTAAAAAAAATAAAATGGAGTTGATAATGCAAAGTCATCAGATATAAAACCATCCAAAGTGGATTTTACATCTCCATAGTTGGAGTTTACATATCAGCTTGTCCTTACATATCTTATTCCTCAAATAGAACAAACATGCTCAATCTGTTCCCATCTGCTTAACAAAAATCTATAGCGTATCCCTAAAAAATTACCTTATCATATCAATAACTAATCAATCAAATATACTCCTCTAATCATTACTTCCTAAATCAGTCTCAATCTGATTATACCGTGATATAGTGGAATTAAACTGCATGGGCAAAAGTAAACTAATCATCTCAGCTATCCCCAGTTGATCATCTGGAGCTCTAAAAATAGCTATAAGCTGATGCCACTAGTGAAATCATATCGACCCATGGTTTGATTACCAAATTGATAAGCCATTTTGATACAAGTATCATCCAGACTGAGAAGCGTATGTACATAGTGAAAAAATAAATCAAGCTTTACCTTATGGTAAAAAGCTTAAGTGCATGAATATGTCTTGTGGCTAGACATTTGAAGCTGCCTTTACCATTTCATTTATTATTATGCTGTGATGTCACCATTGCATTTTGTCATTTATTTTTTAAAAATAAAGATGACTATGATAGTTAGATTATTTGAGTAATTGTTTGGATTGGCCTAATTGAACCTAATGACAGCAGGCAGAATTTTCAGAGATAAATTCAAAATTTAAACGAATTTATTTTTACTTTGGGCAGCATTTAATACCAATGGTTAAACAATTCATGTACTATATAAAATCATTGTATATCCGTGTAAATATGTTTGTTCCACCTCTCCTCCAAAACTATTTAACCTATTTCAACCAGACTTGGTAAAGATATTCTATGAGAAAGGGAAACTGATGTAGTTAGGTTTAGTTCAAAAGCATAATAAAATAAATAAAAGGCATATATAAGAGATGAAAATTTTATATTTTAATGAGGATTAGTGATCATTTCAACTGAGATATTTGACCTTATTCATTTAATTGATCCGACCAATTGTTTTGGCTAAGCAGTTTGGTAAATAATCAGTTGAATTAATTGGATCAATGGTACGGGCTCAAACAGCCCGCCCACTGCTTCCAACTATTTTGTCCCCCACGGGACTTAGCACTCCACCTGGCGCACATCCACCCTTCTCACCCCCATCCTCTCACCCTCCCTCGCTCTGCCATTTGCTATTGCCTCAGAGTGGACTATAGGTATTTGTTCCCATATGCCGATAAGGCAATTATTGACCTAGCCACTACAGCCTTTGCACCAGCTGGCTTTATAGACTTCCGCCCTTTTAAGGGCTACTTTGATGTTGGGTTCTAATCTGAGGAGGATGCTGAAGTGGCAGCACAAACTCCTCTAATTTAAAAAAAACCCTATTTTACAACCCGTACTTGCCTCCCTTCAGATACCACGCTAGTGGTATCCTTTGAAAATCTCCCATCCCACCTTCCACCCCAGGTTTTGTATGACCAGTTGGTTGCAGGGCTTATGGCTTATGGCACTCAGCCCAACCTCATCTTTGCCATTCCATCTGGTGTGGAATACCTTGCTGCTCCTCGTGCAACAGCCACTATCATACTACACCACCCTACCCTAGCCCAACAAATCTTACCCTGCGCTAGTGTGGCTGCAGCACCTGATCATTTCTTTTGGGCTCAGGTCAATAATAGTAGGCAGATTTGTTCCCTCTGCTTTGGCCTCGACCATGCAAAAAGAGTATACCCTAAGGCCAAATCTGCTGCTGCAGCTTCTGAGCCCCCTCTGGAGGTTCAGTATGGGGCACTTTGCTGCCCCCTCCCACCCTTCAATCTTATTCAGTGGGCCCACATGGAAAATCAGCCCCCCCAAAACCTCTATCCTCACTCTCCCACCTAAATCTACACCAGCCAAGCAGAGCAATGCTTGGACCAACATTTGCACCCAAGCAGCTGCCCATTCACCCAATCCTACCCACTCAAATTTAAATGCCACTATTCCAGTGAACCAAAATCTATGGAATCTATTGGCTAAAACTGACAAATCAGGTAATATCCTTATTAGTAAGAATACATGTCAACCTCTCTGCCATGGTGATTATAGTTGGGCAGAATTTTTCCTTCCCAACTTCGATGAAACCCCTACCCCTCACCATTTTGCTCCTCTACCCAATACAGCCCCCTTTCAAAGTGACCACCAGCTCACCTTAGCTGTGGTGGCCTCTCCTCATTGCCCAAAACTACGCACTGCAGTAGCCCAGTCAGTGGCTCAGCTCCAGCATGGCCTGCCCACCATCTTCTTCCCCCCAACTTCCCTGAATCTCCCTGCAGTGACATCTCAAAACTATTTGATGATACTGAAATTGCTGTTATAAATATCAAAACACTTGCTTCATTCAACCCCTCAGCCAAAATCACCCGCCACAGTATCTCCCTTTTCACCCAACTTCCTGAAGCCCACAAAGAAGCTGAAGTTCTCCTTGCAGCTTTTGTTAAAACACTTTCCTATCATTATCTTGATGCAGAAGTGGAAAACTCCTACTATACTGACCTCAGCCCCCGCTATGCAGATGCCCCAACGCCCTGGCTCTCTGCTCTGATCTGGTACTGTAACCAACACCCCTTGATTGAGGTGGGTCTTTCTGAAAACCAACCCCTCCTCACCCTCTGCCATGGTGGGTTAAGCAGTTTCTGCTTCCCACCTGGTTAGTAGTTTGTTTTGTCATTTTGAGTGTTGTGATCAGTACTGTCCATCCCCTGGTCAGCATACCTTGAATAAATCTAAATTAATTGGATCAATGGTTTCATTTTCATATGGTTTTTGCACATGAGTTCTGATTTGTTGTTTTATAATTTTCCAAGTTTGTATTAGGGCTATTAGCAGGGTCACATTCATCCAGTTGGTCCACAGCTTTTTGATTAGCTGGGTGATTTATCAGTAATTTCTTTTTTGTGCATATTGTCGGATACCATGTTTCACCACAATTGTATGCTATGATTAGCTGGAACTCTAAATCAATAGCATAATTTTTTTAAAAACAAATGCAGGTTCAAGATCCATTAAATTTATGGTGTTAGGATTATATCAGCTATATTTTTAAACCTAATCCAAATTTGAGTAAATAGTTTGCCCATGCCCTTGAAATAACAGCGGCAAAATTAAGTGAATTGGTTTTAATTAATTTGTACTTTCTGATTTTCTATGTTTGATAACTCATGACTAAATGATTAAATCATAGAGAGTAGAACATTAATTTCTCCATTTGGTAAATTCTTTCACAATTTGATTAGTCCACTAAGTTAAGTTTGTAAGAGTAAAATGACAGAATGCAATGATAAATCATAGCATGATGGTAAATGAAATGGTAAAGTTTTGAATGATGTCAGGTATAGTAAAGCATATTAATGCACTTAAACTTTTTACCATAAGGTAACTATCTTAAATAATATTTTTACGTTTAAGTTTGGTTAAATGCACAATTACTTATTAAACTTATTTATAGACATTTACAATAATCCATTTTATTTAGTTGTTTAATTGGCCTAAATCTATACCAAACTTACCAATAACTATTATGGTAGCCTAAACTCATCATATTATGAAATCATACCCTTATCCAGCTATTGAACATACACCCAGCCATAGTACATATTCATGTCAATATATATATTACTGGTTGTTTGTTTTATTGGACAATCTATGCTAAATTTTAATGATTGCCAGCTACAATAATACATTTTAATTTAAGCTTTTCTATTGGTAATCTATACCAAATATCACTGATTGTCATCTACAATACTTGGATTTGAATTTAGTTATTTTATTGATCACTCTAATATAAATATTACTGTTTGCCATCTACAGTAATTTTTTTAATTTAAGTTAATTTACTGATCAATCTATGCTAAATAATTCTGGAAGTTTTGAATTACACTTCTAATGGGGCAGGTTCAATCTCAAAGTTACACTAGGTAGATTCTCCAAAAGCAATAAACTAAATAGGAAAATACAGGTTAAAAATTGACCTAACTTTTATTTTCAAAAAGAGGAATATTTATAGGCTTTTTATGGCTCATAATCTATCAGAGTGAATTAATCTCTGCACAATTGAATCTTCAATCAGTTGATTGGGATCTGATTTATCATTAACTTTGATAGATTGTGATAGATTGCTCGCTCCTTCCAATGATGTCAGGGGAATTGAGGAAGGGGATTTTTTGGAGATATGCAAATTTGGTGAAATCCTAACACTTCCCCCTCAAGATTTGATTGTGGAGGAGGATTACTTCTTAAAAACCTAGAATGAATATGATTTACCACAATACCAGTATCAGTATGAACAATTGAATATTCTAATCCTTTTCAATATATAACTCTATAAGGACCAGACCAATTAGTTCCCAGCTTTTCAGTCCGTCCACCTGGCTATGAATGATAATACATAACATAATCTCCAATCTGATATTCAGGTAAGACTGTTTTATGTTGATTGCTTTGTAGAGTCTCTCTTCAAGTGGTAGTTTCAATTGAATTCATTGCTTGAGCCTGGAGACAGATAATCTCATCAGCCAAATTTCTCATAACTAAATCAGAATTTTCTGGGATGCTTTCTTCAAGGATAGTCTGAATACTAGAAGGGACTGAAGGATCCCACCCATATATACACTTAAATGGGGACATCTTGATAATGTGGTGATAGCTTATCCAATAAGCAAACAAGGCACTAGGTAAAAAAAATTCCACCAAGTCAGATCAGTCAAGGCCATTTTCCTTAAAATTGAGACCAAGGTTCTATTAACTCGTTCAATGGCCCCATATATGGATGGATTATATTCGGGACAACAAATTGCTGAGTAGTGTTAAATAATTTTGATAGCTCCTGTATAAGCTGCGAGGTGAAACTAGTCCCATTATATGACATAAGGACCTTTGGACATCCATTTTGGGAAATAATATGCTGATATAGAAATAAGGCTGTAGTCTTAGCTGAAGGGGTAGCAATTGAAATGGCCTCAACCCATTTGGTCAAATGGTCAATGGCCATAATGATATATTGATGGCCATGCACTCCTCGAGGAAAAGGCCCTACAACATCAATGCTGACTACTTTGAATGCCTTAGTTGGGGAAATGACTTGATGTTGATAAGTAGGGTTGGTAGTTCCATGACGTTTGCAAGTAAGACATGAGTCAAGAGTCTCCCAAATGAACTCAGTCATGTTATTCCAATAGTATTGAGTCTTAAATAATTCTTGGGTTTTCTTCAACCCACTGTGGCCTACTTGTTCATGACCTTCCATTACAGCATGGAACCTGGAGTTGGGATGTAGGAAGGGCAACCACTTAGACTTGACTTTCTTATACAAAGATCCATCTTGAATCATAGTATCCTTGGTAATTGATTTTAGATAGGCTCAATCCTCTTCAGTCTCTAGATCACATAATTCCAGTCATCCAATAAGATTATACAAGCGTTCTTCTTTTTCTGGTTCCAAGGTCAGAATAGGTAGTCAGGATAACCCATCCGCATTTTGATGCTGAACTCCTGAGCAATGAATAATGGAAAATTGTGATTTTTGCAATTGTAAATCCCAACGGGACAACCTCCCATCAGGATCCTTCATATTCTGCAGCCATTGTAAGGAGGAATGGTCAGCAATAATAGTGAAATGGGTACCATATAAAAAGGGCCAAACGTGCTTGATGGCCAAAATTACCACCAAACATTCCTGCTCAGTAACACTATAATTTCGTTCAGCATTTTACAAAGTTTTTCTATAGTAAGCAGCAGGATGATCCTTATTTTCTTCATCACACTGAGATAAAATAGCCCCAATAGCGATATTGCTTGCATCCATATGTAGAAAGAAAGGCTTATCAAACTGGGGGTGAATTAGAACAGGTGCCTTCATCAAGGCGGTACACAGAGAATTGAAAGACTGTTCTTGAGCAGATCCTCACTTGAAAGACACTCCTTTTTGCAATAGATAAAATAAGGGTTCAGCCATATCAGCAAAGTTGGGAATAAATTGCCAATAATACCCAACCATACCAAGAAAGATTAAATATCCTGTAAAGAAGAGGGAGGAGGCATCTGTTGGATGGCTTGAACTTTGTCCGCAAGGGGTCAAATACCTTTAGCTGAAACCTGATGTCATAAGAAGTCCATTTCATTTTGAAATAATGAGCACTTGGAGGGCTTAAGTTTTAAGGAAGAGCCCCAAATTCAGTTGAATACTTCTTTTAAATGGTTTAAATGCTCAGTAAAAGTTTTGGAAAACACAGTAATGTTATCAAGATATACCAGAACACAAGTAAGCTTTAAATCCCGAGCATACTGTCCATGGCCCTTTGGAAAGTTGCGGGGGCATTGCTTAGGCCTTGAGGCATGTGAGTTGGTTCAAACAACCCTTCACTCAATATCAGGGCACACTTAGCACAATCTTCTGAAGTCAGTTTGACTTGCCAATATTCACTGGCTAAGTCCATAAAAAATAGGTAATTCCAGCCAAATAATCTAAGTATCATCAATCCTAGGTAAGGGATAACAGTCCCATTGGGTAATAGCAATCAATCAACGATAATCCGTCATGACTTGATTAAAACCATCTTTCTTCTTAACCAACAACAATGGGGATGTCCAGGGACTATTGGAGGGTTTCAATAATCCAGCCTCCAGCAATTGATTCAACTTCTTAGTAACTGGGCTTCTTCTACTTTGGATTTATGATAGGGCTTTGCACGGATAGGAAGGTGATCATCAGTTTCAACAGTGTGCACTACACCTTTCATATTCCCAAAATTGTAAGTATGCCTAGCAAAAATGTCAGAATATTCGTCCGATAATTGAAGCACTTGTTTCTCCTGTTCCTTAGAGATATGTTTCCCGAAAGCAGGTCCCGCAGTAAGGATTTCCTGATCACTCTCCAATCCAAAGTCTTGTAAACTCCCAAAGGATTTAACATCATAGATACGAGATAAGGGTAACAGATTGACATAAGCAATCAGGCGCTCTCAATCTATCAGTTTTGGAACATCAGTAAGGTTTGCTAATAAGACAGATAAAGATCCTGAATAAGCATAATCCAATATTCAGGATAAGGCAAGAGTTCTTTGGCAGAAGGATTGACAGTGCCCTGGACTTGTAGCAAATGCCCCTTGGGAATCGAAAAATGCAATGAAGTATTAATGATAACTTGTGATTTTGGAGGAATAACTAATTTCTCAGGAGAAAAAATAGCCATTCCCTCTTCATATCAGCCATGGTAGGAGGTAATTTTACATGAAGATCTTCAACCTGATACTGAAGTAAATAAGACCTTTTAGTTCCTTCTAGCAGACGTAACTGACGTCAAGTGGAAGCATGATCAGATAAAAGTAAAGGAACTTGATACCCCAAGAGAGACAATGACGAGTTAGGGTAGTTGATAATTCCATCAAATTCTCATAAAAATTGAGTTCCCAAGAGTAGGTCATAACTCAAATTATCGAGCACAATGGCTGGGATAGTAAAAGGTTAATTTCCCAATTTCAGAGGAAGGGATGAAAAAGCTATAATAGACCGAGTACTCTGAGGTCCAGCGGTGCCATATTCTTCATAATGAGAAATATTGAGAGTTAATTTGATCCGTTTGACCATTTGGAGGAGACAACATTCACTGGGGATCCAGTATCTATGATTGCCTTGGCATTGACTTGATTTACTCAGAAGTCAATATGGGGTAATGGTACTTCTGAACTGAGAGGATAAGGCCAATAAGGAGGGCAATAATTAAGAAGAATGTTCGCCTTTATTACACTTGATCAAACTTTGCTGCTCTTGTTGCGCACTCACATCATTATCAAGGTGGAGGATCTTATTGGTCTTATCTCTTTTCTTTTTCTCATCTGCTTTCTTTTTAAAACAATGATCCTCAGTATGGAAGTAGCGATGACAGTAAATACACTGGATTGCTCTAGTGTTCTCAGGCATGGCGTAGACTTTGGGCTGACTAGGTCTGGGAGACTCATAAACTTGGGGTTTTCGGAGGTGGGGGGCAACTCCAATAAGGCCTCCTTAATATCCAAAATACTTCAGAAATTCTTTTGACAATGATCAGATAAACTTGCATTTGAGTTCTGGAAGTAAAAGCTGACAGAACTGCGGTAATTGCATTGTCCAAGTTTAACCAACCACAGGCTATGAGAGTTTGAGCTTCCCATTAATATCAAATTGAAATTTCCTTAATAGATTCATTTCAGTGGGGCTGTATACCCATAAAGGCCTGTTTTTGCGAAGTTAGGGTCTGCTCACTTCCAAATTCTTTGATCAATGCTTCTTTGACTTGAGCCCAAGTAGAGCAGGTCATTAAGTGGGGATCCATAATGTCTTGAGCCAATCAAGTAAGGCAACTAGGCAGGTAATTCATCTTTTGGTGGTCCATGGCCTCACTTAATGCCTTTTCATACAGATAGAGAAAGGAGATAATGCTGCCTTCCCTGGGGAGTATTTGTCTTTGAATACTGGCTTAAAACTCATGGGAGCATTGGTGGTCAAAACATGCACTCCAGGTTGTTCAGATTGAGTAGACACATAAGAGGCAGAATCTGAAGCTTGAGAAGAAAATTGAGGGTACGGACCAACAGCTTCAGTGCGAATTTCATAATCTGATGATTCAGATCAGTATGCCCTACTTTTTCATCTAGTCAGCGAGATAGTTCAAAAATCTGTTCCTGCTGTGCATTGTACTTGAGTTAAAGAGTCTCGATTTTTGCTTGGAGCAATTCCCCTTTTGATTTGCAAGCATGTAATAAGATATCAGTGTCCTTGGCCCACTTTCCCAAATTGATCAATTAATCAGGCAAGGACTTCAGATTCAAAAGGGGGTCAATTGGTACCCCATCAGGGGTTAGGTTGCATTCTTTGGCCACCTTAGAGAAATTGTTCATGTAAGTGGGTCATCATGTTCATGAGAGAGCTAATGTGCTGATAAGATCCTGAGTGACCATCAGCGCCTGGAGGTCCATGGGGCCCTACACCTCCAGGTGGTCCACAGGGTTCTTCTACCCCAGGAGGGACCCATATTTCCAGAGCTTTTCTCTACTTCATTGACACAGAATAGAATTCCACATGTATAATTGTTCCAATTGAAAAAGATGAGTTCTAAATTCTTCCTCTATTGATTGACTAGAGAGCTCAGAAACACCCCTCTCTCCATTTCCCTCTGGATCTCTTGAATTTTTTTAGGAAACTGTACATCAATAAAAATTTGATATCCCCTGATCAAACTGAATAGCTGCTGTTGTGCTTCGTTGAGGAAAGTTTGATTATTAATAATAGCATCACAATTATCTCAGCTAAACTTGGAGGCTGACTCATATAACTCATAAATATAGTTATTCAAGGATTGGAGTCCTTCTAGTAAATTGAGCATCCCTTGATGGTGAATTCAACTACACAGGTAGCTAGTGGTATAATGTAGGATGTACGAGTTGTTGTAAATATTGTTCAGAGCCAATCCCTGACATTTGAGAGGTTTGCAGCACTTCTCACAATATAGAAGGTACTGCATTATATTGATATTGGGTGAACGGATTCAGTGATTAGAGCCCCTTAAAGTAATTGATTAATGATATTTTGTAAGGCCTCAGGTGGAATTTGAAAGTCTGAGGAGAAACTTAAGTTAGGATTATAGAATTCAAGTTGTCCCAAAATTCCAACGTGGAGGGTAATCTTGGGATTTGGGCTCCAATTGAAGCGACCCATTGTAAAATAATGCCTTGCTCTTGATCTTGAGCCTCATCAGGCGAAAATTGAGAATCCATGGTGATATATGTGGTCACTGGTGCATAACTCAGAGTGCCCCTGTAGTGAGTACCAGTCTGGAAGTTTTGAATTACACTTCCAATGGGGCAGGTTCAATCTTGAAGTTACACTAGGCGGATTCTCCAAAAAGCAATAAACTAAATAGGAAAATACAGGTTAAAAAGTGACCTAATTTTTATTTTCAAAAAGAGGAAATATTTATAGTCTTTTTTATAGTTCATAATCTATCAGAGTGAATCAATCTCTGCGCAATTGAATCTTCAATCAGTTGATTGGGATCTGATTGATCATTAACTTTGAAAGATTGCTTGCTCCTTCCAATGATGTTGGGGGAATTGAGGAAGGGAATTTTTTGGAGATATGCAAATTCAGTGAAATCCTGACAATAATACTGACTCTATCTACAATAATTATATTAAATTTAGTTCATTTTATTGGTTAATTATACTAATTTTACTGCTTGCAATTTTCAATAATTCATTTTAAATTAAGTTGAGTTTATTGGTCAATCTATGCTAGCTACTACTGTTTGCCATCTACAATAATTTTTTAATTAAATTTTATTATACTAATCAATCTATGCTAACTATTACTGTTCTCCCACTATAATAATCCATTTTAAATTTAGTTTGTTTTAAAGGATAATCTATACAAAAATGATAGCTACTTATAATAATCTAAGCATGCATGCTTCAATTTCATACTCGCCTGGATTTTGAACATACCCATAGCTATAGGACATATCCATGTCAATATGTATATTTTTAATTTGGTTGATTTTATTGGTCAATGCATGCTAAATATTACTGATCACCATCTACAACAATTCTTTTTATATGTAGTTCATTTTAGTGGTCAATCTATGCAAAAAAGAAATTGCTATCTATAATGATTTAGGTTCATCACGCTATGATCTCATACTTACCTGGAAGTTGAACATACCCTCAGCCATAGGACATATTCATGTCAAGAAGTGTAAGTAAGGAGCCTGAACAAAATTAAGCATCACAGACTTTATGGAGGCCCTTCAGATCACTGGTAAGTGGTGATTAAAGATCAAATGTGGCAAAAGTATTGATTAGAGATGAACGCTCCTTTAAGAGGTGCCATCTTATCTATAGGGGCCATGGATTTGTTAAGCTATAGAAGTTTCAGTAGATTATAAAAGCCTTTACTATCACTTATCCTATCATTTTACTGGTAATTGATAAGTGCTAGATTATTAAAATATTTTATCAGTTAGGGGGCTGATCTTTAACACGTTTGTTACCCATCATGATTCAGTTGAGTTTCTCACTTTGCCCAAAATGTGACTATAGACAAATTGTTGAATGCAGGGAAGTGAGAAAGGTTATATAAAAATTATAACTTATTGCCTCAATTGTCCAATCTTACCACAAATGTGTTTGGACTTTTTTATGAATACCATAATACTTTGTAATATAGTAAAATATTATCAAAAAAAGAAATTAATAGAAAAGTATATTATAATAAAATATTTTTAATTTTTCTTATTTAGGTCCTCACCACATAGCTAGAAAATCTGTTTTGCACACCTTTTTCTTATGTATTTCTTCAGAGCTCTGATGATAGTTTTAGTTGTATATTATCCTTTGATTTCATTCAAGACATCACATTTAAATCTTCAAATAGTGATGCTAAACCTAAAAATTGTTCATTAAAATTCATTGCCATGTCACCCATATTAGGGTAACGGGCCTCATGGAAGTATGGCTGTCATCCAAGTATGGGTGACATGGCAATGAAAGTGTTAAGATGATACCCTTGAGGTCCTCAGTGTGCCAAACAGGTTCTCTCCAGTATGCAACAAATGAATTTGACAAAAGAAGCCAGGTTGCAGTCCATATAGCTAAAACTACACAAGAGAGAAACTTCCTTCTCTGTCCATTAAGGCCATGATCAGTTATGAGTCCATGTAGGATAGTGGCCATAATGCTAGTTGACAATAGTGGAATTTGTCTTGTTGACAAGAAATAGAGAGAAGCTAAAGCCTGTGCCAGCTCACTATCCTCATACATGTTGAATTTTGTCATACAAATAAGAATAAAATAAAAATAAATTCAAACTTTTAGTTTATTTATATGAAGGATTGAGAAAACAAAGTTAGATAATCTAACATGGTTTCCAGTATTATATGTTCTGGAGAATGCTAGGAACTCTCACGGTTAATAAGTTTAAAATTTAAAAAATGCCTTGTCCAAAACCTGAGCTTAAATTAGTACTAATGCAATTTTGAACTTGAAAGATTCTGACCTTTGCCAGCTTGTGATAGCCAAACTCTGGATTCCAATGACCAACCCTAACTGTATTATCAAAATTATTATTCATATCATATTTCCAAACTGAACCATCTTTATTTGATTAAATCTTATGGCTGAACTTTGGAACTCCTTCTCCATGCTCTTGTTAGTAGCCCTAAAGGTAAGGACCATATGGCGGTCAGGTAGGACCCTGACCAGTTACACCCAGTATAGTATTCTTAGTGGATTTGCTAGAGTTTGTCTATATCAGAACAGTAATATAATAAATTTGGTTATTGATTGAATATCTTGGCATAAACCTTGATCTGTCATTCAAACTTTAACCAACTGGGACATACCTTTTATTCAGATTTTCCATGTGGAACTTAAAACTACTTATTTGAATACAATTTGAGGCTCAACTTCTTCCACCTGTTAGGTTACAGCATCTCAAGAGAAAACTGGGATGCAAAAGCATGTGACTGAGCACCCACAACAGTAGCCACAGACTACAAGGTGGTAAAGTATCTTATGGAGCAGTATCATTTTAAATTGGGAAGGGCTGGGGTTTTCAGAATTAGTGAGCTTGCAGGTGATAAGTTTACTAGGTTTAGTTTGATTAAAAACTTCATCCAGTTGAACAGAATTTTTTACCCTAGGTTCTTCTATAATCAAATTTAACAGGGAAAATACTTCCATGCCTTAGCCTTTATTAATACAGAAAAACTGATTTAATTTATAAAATTAACTTAAAACTGCAATTTTTAAGATAATTTTTTGGTAGTAGGAATAAGGAAAAAAAGCTAAAAACCTACCACCAGTATTGGTGTCAGTTCTATAGTTATACAGGTAATGTAGGTGAATTAAGACAATTTACAATAAAGTCAAATTTATTCGATCACTATTATCAATTTTAGTTAGATTTTGAACGTCATTATCAGCGTTCACAGTAAAGAATGCCCAAATAATCTCAGTATCAGGCAGATAAACCATTTAACTGTCCTCTTCTGGGGTCTATCCTTTCTGAACCATATAAACTGTCACAAAATGCGCCTTTGTCTTGAATGAGAAAGGATCAATGAAGGGGATTTGGGAATTGTCATGAGATGTAACTTCATTCTGACACCAGAGGATGCTATCTGGATGCCCTCACAAAATGTAAAGGCAAAAATCCCAAAGCAATCAAAGGAGGTGGCTTCAGCTCAGCCCTCATATTGGATGAGAAGCAAAGATCCTAAAAAAGTGGACTAGAGCCAATATTTACCACAGAACACCTAGCCTCCCTATAAATATCGAAGCTTTAACAAAAGAAGAACATAATATATTTTCTTAGAAGATTTTATTTAATCTTACCTCTTCTCATAGTTAAGATATCTAGTATTGGAACGCAGTATAGTGCATATAAACCAGACCCTGAAGAGGTGAAAGTGCTACGCTATCGCCTCTCTCCAGACATTCTGATCAGTCAAGTCATCTAAAAGACTGTATATGACTTAAATAACTACAGCTCCAAGCACCCACATTTTTTGACACTCAGGTTTTTCTTGGTAAAAACCCAAAAACATGGTGCACAATACAGGGGCGCCCAAGCTTTTGACCAGTGAAAAAATCACAAAATCTGGAAAAATAACAATAATAACGGATCCCCTCCCTTCAATGGGGAGATAGGGCACTAGTCTTTAGTTAATAATTTCACAATTTGAGATATAACTTATTTAACCTGAGAGCCTAGAATTATGGGCTACCTTTGAGTTCAACCTTTCAATGCTAAACCTCAATCAGTTCTATTTTTACATTGACAACCTAGCAACCATCCAGCAGCCTCTAGGTGGGATCTATTCCTCCAAGAGTCAGTCTAGTTGTTTGCAAGCTTCTTCTGTCCTCTCCTACATGTAAAGACTTTACAGCTCAGCTGGCTTAGCTAATAATGAGTTGGTTAGTGGAGCAGAACCCTAATATAACATTTTGTACATCCAGCCTTCCATCATTTTATCCATTAGTGGGGTACTTCATTAAGAAGTATTATGTCATCTGGGATTAGTATAGAACCTTCACTCTTGGTTAAATAATATGAAACCGCCTCTGCTTATGTCTGTGACAATTGGGAAGCTATCCAAGATAACAGTTGCCTCATCAATGACGCCCAAAGCTAAATTGCCCTGTTAAACTCTGGTTTTATAGATATATGAATAGCCACCTTACTCAGCGACTACCAAGTGTGATCTCTAAGGTAAATATGTACTTCCAAAATGATGCATCAGAGGCTTCCACACAAACTCAAACTTTGGATTTCATCTTAATGCAATAAGTTAGTCACATAGAAGCCCTGCATGATCAGCTTCAGCGCCAAGGTGACATTGTCACTGAAGGGCCATACGGCCTGAAGGTCCAAGAGGTCCTGAGGGGGCTGAAGGATAACCAGGCTTCAGAGGGCCCCTGGCCCCTGGGTCACCAGTTCCCTTAGATGAAGGTTTTAATGACCCCCATGCATGGCAAGATGCTCAAAAAATTAGAGGACCTTTAAAACCAGAATAAAAGAATCACTCAATGGTGTGGAGTTATACCTGGTGGGAGCCCCATCGTCCTGCCATCATCCTATGCTCAGTCAACTTTGAAATGGAAAATGTATTGGAGTTCATGAAATTTACTTATAAATATTTTGACAAGATGAAACAGAAATATGCAAATTTAAGGCACACATCAGTTTCTGTGAGTCTAAATTTTAACCTTGAAATACCAAATTAATCAGAAAGCTGACAAAAGCATTATCAAATAATGTAGGACAAGTTGTAGGATGACTTGGAGAAGATTTAAAGGCAAATGGACCATCGGGCTCCCCATGAATATGTTGAATCAGTGTCTACTGATCCTAGCCAGATTAAGAATCTGCCATCAATGCACTCTATACCAGTTGGAGCAGCTTTCAAGCCTAGCTGTAAGAATCAATTTGTTATGGGTCAAGAAAGCATTAGGTCATTTTTATATGCTTTTGAGAGAAATACAGAAGAGCCACCAATTGCCAAAAAGTCAAGCATATATATTCCTGGCTATTGTAAGAACTTGTGAAACTATGACCACCACCTTTGTGAAAGCCAGATATGGGCCCAGGTCAAGACCGCTCTCGTACATAAATTTGGCTCTGATCAGACACTCACTTGATTCAAAAACAAGCCTTTAGGGCATCTGCCTCAACAAAGGAGAAACCCCTTCTGATTTTTCATGTTGCTTTTATGCTAGCGTGCAACCACTAGTTACTATTAATTAAATCTCCTTAGATGGCACTCTTACCTCATCCTTTCCACACTCAAATCTTGGCCCAATGTCCAGCTTCACATGATAGGACTTAGATGAATTTTTACCAGCATTTATAAAATCAAAGAGGCCCTCAATGAGATCCCCGCAGCCACTTTAAACAAGTACCCCTTGACACTTTGCACCCCTTCTAAACTTAATATGCATGTTCTGGAGGCCAAGGAGAAATATGTGGCCACTTGATCCTACTGCAAAGGCCGCTGACACACCAAGGAGGAGTGTTATAAACGTTGGGCGTAAGATGTGGAATGTGAATTGTCTGGAAAAGAGAGGTCAGTATGAAGATAGAGGTTCTTTATGCTGACACTCCCCCGTTATGCCTTTATTTAAACCTGAAATCCCAGAGAGGTCACTATTGGAGAATTCTGGAACGATGCGTTGAACTCTAATAAACCTCCTTGATACTGCTTATTCTAATGACTAGTCACCAATGTTTCTTACCCTATTGCCCCCAATTTGATAGTCTGTTCATTCATGTTACAGTTAAGGTTAAAAAATTCATATACTTGCTATAATAGATGGAAGTTCTCCAGTGAATGTGATCTCATTTAACTAATGACGAAAGCTAAGATCGCGCCCAATCTTCCCCATTACATTGAGTATGGCATAGCTTGTCCTCAATGCACCCATTCCATAGGGGCCTACTCTGTGATTACTCTCCAGTTTGTGACAATTTGTTAAATGCCTCGGCTATAGCTCTGGATAACCCTAGCTATAAGTTACTTCTGAGCACCCAATTCCTCTAAGAATACAATGCAACATATATTATGTGAAGATTTCTATACTTGCTTAGTACCTGCATTCCCTTAGTGCTTTAAAAAGACAAGGATGGCAAAGAGCGCATAAAGGCTCAGATTTGCTTATTGCAAGCTGAAAAACAAAATTATTGAGCTTAACTACCACATATAAGGTTTGCATGTAAAATTACCCTTGCATAGTGAATGGGACTGAAGGGATGTTAGTATATTTTCCAAAACCCAAGGTGATCCCCACAGGGTCATAGGTTATAATGGATACCCAGGTTCATATGAATATAATTCCTGGGAGCCTTTTGGAAATCCATGGGACTGAAATATGTCCACAAAAAATCTTAACCTGCCTAGGTATCCTCAACTCTGAATATGCTGGATCCATCTCTATATCGCTGGCTAACCTGACTCCAAAGGCCCATGCCATTGTCTCAAGTACTCCAATTGCCTATCTACACTTATAACCAGTTGATGATATAGCTGTGTTTGTGGGTTTTAGAGCTCCCATGACTTTGGTTCAGAAGAGCCTCCCACTGTAGCGCTAGCACCACCTCCATAGTGGAAGAGCTTACCCCAGAACAAAAGAGGAAGATAAATAAGTTTTTGAAGGACAATTCTGATCTATTTTCCACATCCACATACATTTCAAAATATGAAAGGGGTTGTGCATAGTGTAGAGATGGGGTCACTTCACCCATACGCTCATGCCTCTACTTGAAGTGAAAAATGAAAAGGCCCAGCTCCCACTGAACTCAAGGAGTTGTTAATCTCAGGGCTGCTGTTACCCATGCAAAGTCCCTGGGCATCACCACTTCTGCATGTAAAAAATGAAGGGAGCCATTGTGTCATCATGAATTATCATAAGCTCAGTGTAGTGACATGAAAGGTTAGTTATCCCCTCCCTCAAATTAATGATTCCAGATGCAATTTAGTCTGACCAACCATTCAATTCTTTTATATATTTTAATTTGTATTTTAAAATAAGGTTTTTATTCCTGGGCCTTTATGCCAAGATTGATCTGTCAAATTAAGTTATTATGGATTGCTTGGAAACCACTGTTAATCCATTAAATTAAGTTATGGCGGATTACTTTTCCCACATTCACAGGTTTTTATATGTAGCTGAATAGCTATAGATGGTCAAATCCTTATCAACCAACTGTCAATATACCCTAATCACTTACTATTAATTTACAAGGCTTTAGGGAGTCATAAATTAAATTCCTTTTTATTAATATTTTATTTCTCCCTTGGCTCACTAGCTTGAAACAATTGTCAAAGGCTTGGATATTAAAACCCAGCCAATGATTTTTACCATTTTCCAGAGCTACTATGCGCTACTTGGTACTCTACCAGTAGTTTATTATCATGGGAATGGAAAATTGTAGGGGATTTTTTATACCTAGCTGGTTTGAGCTGTTAAATTAAAAATTCTTTGACAATAAATTTATTACTATTTTATTGTAGGGTTACTATTTTCATACAGTCTTCTTTATTTGCTCATACAAAAGTACTGACCTGTGCAGCTGTAACTTGAGCCTCTGTGCCAATTTTAACATTTGGTTCTCACTACAGGGCCACTTTTAATATTCTGTCTTCTACAAAAAATCTTAAAATGTCATACTCTGATGATGACTGTTGGGGCAACCTGACATACATTTTTTATGGTAACCCAATTATGAAAGGGTACATCAAGCGCTAGCATCATGGCCCAATTTGCTGAAGCGTTACTTCAAAGTGGATCAATGGAGGAAGAAGTCTCCACTATCACTGAAATATATCATTAGTTGTAAGATTTGCAAATCCTGATAAAATCTCAGGGACAGAAATAAATATTTGAATTCTCAGATGATTAAGTCTATCCAGATGCAGGAGAAAACTAAACAGAAATTTATGGTGAAACAGCAACATTTTACTAGCATAGTAATGCAACTCCACCGGGATCTTAAGCGCAATATGTTTAGGTACCAACCAGCGCATACCCAACCTAATTTGTTATATTATAATTCTACTAATTCTAGAGAAAGTGTTTTGGCCACTAAGCCCAATATATTGATAGCTGTACTTCTATTGACTGCTACCAAAAGACCTGCTGCTGCAGCTGCCGCTTCTGTTAATTCTGACATGTAAGGAACTTTGGCGCATCTTCCCTCAGTCAATTTCATCAACTTTTGTAAATTTGATTGGCATAGAAATATCCATACCTTTGTACAAATTATTTTTAACCATGATAAATAAACCAATGCCTATACCAAACTGGCCACCATGATGAATTTAATGGACCCTATAGCCAAAATTAAGTATTGCCAGAATTACTGAAGCTGGTATGTCCAATCACAGCGATAAAAATACTATTGATAAGTTTGGTAGAGCGGAACTGATGATAGTATGGAAAACCGCCTTTTATTCAATTAACTTTAAGCTGGTGAGAAAGGTTTTACCTTCACCAATTGTTTTTATTATGAGGCTCAAGTATTGTATAGGGACAGGGTTCTTAGTCATTATGACGCTCAGATCACTTTCTGCCATACCTGTGAACCTCACGTAGAATTTTATTGGGCCATATTACCCATCTTAAATTCCAATACTAACAAATCCAAGATGGTAAATTATCTCCAGCTCTTTTCCCTAACTTTTGCCACTCTTGATTCTAAGCCTTCTAAGATAGGTCAAGTATTCATTTGCTGACTGTGACCACCAAAAAAAGACTTGGTAAAAGCTCTGGAAAAGTAGGAAAAGGGATATTCTACTTATGCCAAAAGTTTAAAAATCTCAGCTGATGAAATAATATAATGGAACATCGCCTCATTGGGGAAACATCCTCTATAAATATAACTACTGAGTTTGCTACAGCTCCAAGGCTCAAGACAAACAATGATTTTATTTGATTACTTTAGTCATTGGGTACACTTGACTTTCACACACTCACCTGGCCAGATAATCATGCTGAGGGTCCTTACATTGATATTAGCGTGCACAACTTACCAGTTAATGCCATTGTGGACAGTAGAGCCCCTATCAAAATAAATTCTTCCAAATTGATGAAAAAATTGGAGACCAAACCCAATACTAACCACCATAAAGAATATGTCACCATGGGCCCTAAGCCACTACTTCCCTAGGAGTGTATAGCTTCTTGCCGCTGGGGTTTAGTATAAAAATGTTGTCTGCTCCAGCCATCATGTTACCTCATGCTAATTATTATCTACTCATTGGGCCTCTTTTATGAAGAAACATGGGCTAAAAGCCAACTTTGGAGACAATATTTTGGAGGTAGAAAGACAATGCGTTCTCCTGAATTATATCCAGGATTCCGCCAATAATGAGCTTTTCTGATTGGCTCAGCCATTGAGTGTTCAATTGATCCCACTGAGATTTTGCTACTGATGACAAATGAGATGTTGATTTTTCATCAGCTTTGTTTGTAGATTAAGTGATAATGTGCATACAGTGCTTATGTGGGTCTTAGAGCTGGCGGAGGCTAAAACTATTACCCATCTTGATTCCAGCTCTCAACCTTCCTTAATTGTGAACGTTGATTATAATGAGGGAATTATTCCCATTAGTTATCAAATAGGCGGCTTTCATAATCAAAGATCTGTTTCACAAAATTTTGAAGTCCAATAAGATTCCACTCCACGCTGGAAAAGAATATTACTATCAAACCAGGACATTAGGCCCTCATTGGAACAGATTACCCTCTGAAAATTCCTGAAGGATTTTAAGTAAATCCTTCGCCAATATGTTGATCCAAAAAGGATCCCGCTGTTGCCTTTGGTGCTATTTATCCACACCAGGGAGAAGTTAAGGTATTCTTGGAGAACACCCACTCTTATTAGTGCACATCCAGAAGCATCAGAGTATCCTTATGTGTGTGTGCTGCATGACCCAGCGGCCTCATCATTCTAATTACCATCTAGACCCCGCTCATTTCTGTAATGGTTTGTTTGGTCAAATGGGGGAGAATGTTGAAAGTTTTGGTCTGACCAACATTCCAATTCTTATCTTTTTTATTTTTGATTTTAGACTAAGGTTTTGATTCCTTGGGCCTTGATGCAAAGATTAATCTATCAAATTAAGCTATGGTAGATTGCCTTGACGCCACTGTTAATCCACTGAATTAAGTTATGGCGGATTACCTTGCCCACATGCCTGGGTTTTTATATGTAGCTGAATAGCTACCAAGGGTCAAACCCTTATCACCCCACTGGCAATATCTCCCAATCACTTACTATTGTTTTACAAGACTTTAAGGAGCCATAAATTAAATTAATTTTATTATTTTATTATTTTATTTTCTCCCTTGCCTCGCTAGCATAAAAACAATTTGTCAAAAATTTTGTCCCCAAAATCCCAGCCAATGATTTTTACCATTCTCCAGTATAAATATGCACCACTTAGGACTCTACCGTGTAGTTTATTATGATGGGAATGAAAAATTGTAGTGTATCTTGCTTTTCACCAAGCTGGTTTAAGCTGTTGATTAAAATTATTTGATAATAAAAACTTAATCATTTTATACCAGGGCTACTGTCTTCATACAGTCCCCTTTATTTTCTTATAAAGGAAGTTTGCCCTGTGCAGTTGTAACTCAATCCTCTGTGCTGATTACAACAACTCCATTCAGCCTCTAGCTGGGGCCTAGTATCTCTCCACGATAGATCTTAGCATCAGGTACTAACATATTAAACTATCTCACAAGGATCAAACCAAGTGTGTCCTTATAAAAGTGAAGGGCTGCTTATGCCAATCTGCATGCTACAGGGGCTATTTAAAGCTCCTTCCACCTTCCAACAAACTATGGATGATCTAGGTGATTTGAAATGTCTTGCATCCTAGTGTACTTCAATAGTATACCATTTTCTCCAAAACCTTCAGCGGTCACCTAGAGCACATCTGCCAAGTTTCCAATCGCCCCTGGAAGGCATACCTGAAGCTCAAATTCACAAAAATGCTCACTGTCCAACTGGAATGGAATTTTTAGGGCATAAGGTCACTAAAAGAGGTCTTCAGCCCTTACTGAACAAAGTTGCGGCAATAGAGAAAATGAGCCTCCCTAAAGCCTTTAGGACATAGAAGTATTCTTAGCTATGTTAGGATATCACAGGAAAATTATACCACAATCAGATGACCTGGCTTAAGCTTTGGTATATTAGCTACACAAAAACGTTCCCTTAAAATTGAACCTAAATCAGGACTAGGATTTCATCTATTTAGGACGCATTAATCTCTCATCCTGTGTTGATCCATCCAAACTTTGATCAACCCTTTGTGTTATTTACTGAAACCAGTGATGTGGCCATATGGGGCAATCCAGGACCAACTAGATGAAAACAAGTAAATCAGCCTGTGGCCTATTTCAGCAATACCCTAAAATTAGCTGAACAGAACTACAGAAACACTGAGCGTTAATGTTTAGCTGCATTACTTGTGGTCAAGCAATTCTGACTATACTCCTATTAGAACCATTTTACCATCATCACTGATCACGCTTCCTTAAGGTGGCTTCAACAGATGAATGATCTCAACAGTCAATTGGTCAGGTGGTGTAACAGTCAGAATTATCCCAGTTCTAACTGTCATAAGAACACAAAGTGATTTTGAGCATTAAAAGCGCCAAAGCGCACCAACGTCAAGTTGATAAAAGGGAATTAATACTTAAAAAGGATGAACAGGTAAGCGAGGTATGCAAACCCCAAAACAATCTTTATTTAAAAATAAAAAAGTCCGCCAAACAGAGCTGGTCAGAGAAGCAACCAAACAATGGTACTCAGTAAGAGGCTCAAAGGGAAAAGTTCTGAAGTGAGCTTCAGAATTTGCAGGCGCGCCTTTTTAT
Organism: Massospora cicadina; assembly: GCA_022478985.1. Taxonomy (NCBI): domain Eukaryota; kingdom Fungi; phylum Entomophthoromycota; class Entomophthoromycetes; order Entomophthorales; family Entomophthoraceae; genus Massospora; species Massospora cicadina. The sequence goes on from JAKSZP010009260.1 coordinate 123,142, forward strand.
GGCTGCCCTTTGGGGGCCTCACTCAAACCATTTATTAGGCACATAAAAGCCTAATCAATAATCTAGGTGAGGCACAACCCAGCGCCCAAACTTGAACAAACCCAAAAACCTTTTTAAAAAGATTCTGCTCGGGATTCAGAAAGTATGAACCTGAGCCAAAATGAAACAATCAATCAAAACCAATTGTCACAGGTGCGCGTTCTGTCTTTAAAAAAACCTTCAATATTTTTCATAAGAAAGGTACAAATCCCTAAAACATGGATAGGTTATCTAGGATTCTGACCCTCATGGTATTGTTCCCTGAGGAAGACTGATTATACAATTTTGATTGGTTGTCTGAAACAATGGGGATTGGAACCCCCAGAAACAGTAAATATGTTATGGATGATGGCCCAAAACATTTATGATATAAGATGACATGTTATAAACAATTCAACGTAAAATGACTGCTATACATATGACTTTCTTTTTGAACCAGAAATCATCCTTGAAAGACACTCCCATGTAGAACATGGGGCAGTCAAGAAAACCTACACATGACTAAGGAAACAATGCTAATAAGATCAAATGCTTGAAATTATCTAGGATATTATAGATGCCTACTTGATGTGCAGAACCCAGAATCGGCCAAACCCTTGCTATCAACATTAAGTTGTAGCCCCCTTTACACTGTTTAGTGTTGTTAGTGTGGATGTTATAGGACCCCTACCCATGGGCCACCATGGTCACCTCTAGCTTATAATGCCATTGGCATCTCACAAAGTGGGTTAAGGCCATCTAGGTTCCTGCTGCTACCGCTAAGGCCACCAACTTATATCTGTTTCAATCCTTTTCACCCAACGTGGGTTCCCTAGAGTTCTGATCTCAGACAATGGGTTGGACTTTATCTTCCATGTTGTTTAAGAGCTGACCACGATATTTAATACTAACTAGCTCCTCACTGCACCTTTTTAAACCTTCTATTAATGGTGCATTAAGGCGTATGAACGGTACCCTGATTTCTATTCTCTCCAAGATGGCCGCCACAGACCACATACAATGAAATCAATACCTGCCATCTGCTTTATTAGCCTATAGGATCAGCTCCCACTGAGTGATTAAAATCCCCATTTCTGGCCCTCTACGGTAGGGTGCCCCAACTGCCTAGTAGCGTCTAACCTTCATTGAACTCCGCCTCTCCAATTCTGCAAATTGACTATGAGGGCGTTAGCCAATGAAATAATCAGGCTACAAGCACTCAATACCAAAGGGGTTTCTTAACCACCACCAGGGAGACTATGCAATATAACGCCAAATATCCAGATCTTCTTTTATTCAAATTAAAAACAATGTTCTATTTTACCACAATCACCCTAGTGGGCGTTCAATAAGTTGGACACCTTCTGGTTGGGACCCTAGTGTGTACTATATAAGGCTGGCTCCAAATACTTCATCACAGATGTTGTTTAAGGCACAGTTCTTGACTGTGTACATGCTATGTTCCTGCGCCCTTATGTCCCCCTTTGCCAGGATCTTGAGGGGGGCAATGTCAGCGTTTGCAAAATAAAATGGCCCAAATTATCTTGGGATCAGACCAATAGACTATTCGACCATCTGTCTCTGGGGTCTAGCCTTCCAGAATCAAATGGATTGTCAAAAAATGAGCCTTTGTCTTTAAATGGGCAAGAATTAATGAAGAAGATTTGGAAATAGTAATGTAAAAAAGTCTCCATCTTGACACCAGAGGCTGCTATCTGGATGCCCTCACAAAATGGAAGAGCAACAGTAATGAAGCCAATCAAAGGAGGTAGCTGCAGCTCAACCCCCATACTGAATAAGAATTGAAGATCCCAAACAGAGAGGACTTGAGCGCCCTATCTACCACACTACACCTAGCCTCCACTATAGATATTTAAGCTTTACCAAATAAAGATCATCATTTATTTTCATTCATGTTTTTACAATCTTACCTCTTTGCATAGTTACAATGATCAGTATTGTAACCCATTTAAGTGCATATAAAATATATCATGGCTGGATGACATAATAGTAGGCATTGATGCTAGGGATAAGGCTGGGTGACAGGAGGCCCAGAAGATGAAGCTTCAGGCTCTTTCTGACCTAAAGCACACCTTAGATCAACGCTGGGTGCAAGCCAAGCACGCCCAGGTTGATACTAATGGGGTGCAAAATGCTCAGCCTCTTATCTCGGCTCAGGCCCTAAAATGGACGATTTACATTTTAAATGATAACGGTTCAATTCGCTTGGTTGGAGAGCAAGGGTTCGAGTCCCACTCCAGCTATGAAATTTTGACTTCAGGTAAAATAAGGCTTTAATTGATTACTCGAGTGAAGGCACTTTCAGTGTATTTTACCAAAATGGACGGAAGCATCTGTTTCTTAAAGCATCAAGGCTTGGGCGCATTTCCGCAGAACCCAAAATTCCCCAGTTCATTTTAAATATGTTTTTGCGATCAACACTCCTTGTTGATCGACTTTCCTAATAAAAACACCCATTACTTTACGTTTTCTCAATGGTTCCTTGGGCAAACTTGGTGGTGGACCTCTTTGGGGAGGTCTCCAACCAGGTGGGCCACTACCTTATCTTGCAATTTACCAAAATCCCAGGGGCACCTGTGGGCCGCCCAGGTCCCCTCCAGATTGAGGCACCCAAAGCCCTTGACGTCAAGCCACACTTGATTATGGACGCCCCTCTGGGGTCCACTCAAGTGGTGATGTTCCTTACTTACCTGGTATTTTATGTTGCTCTTTACACACTTGCCTGGGGTACCCTTTGCACTGGCACCGCTCAAGGTGCCTTCCTGCCCATTTTTATAACGGCTAGTTCCCTAGCAATGTGGGTTTGCATCCCACATCACCTTGCTGGGAATGAGAGAGTTACAGACACTCTCTTGACAAAATAGATCCTGAAGAAGCTAAAGTGCTACATCATCGCCTCTCTTTAGTTATTCTGATTAGTCATGATGACTTAAATGCAACTCACAACCTTCATTCCTACTTCCTCAGACTCCTGCAATTTTTGATATTCAGCTTACACTTGGTAAGAACTTAAAGTCATTATTTTGCATTACATCAAGATTTCTAACTTTGATACACTATACTCTTTAAGTATGGCTTGATCCTCATTTCGTTTTATCAGATGCCACTTTGGCGCCATACAAACTTGTTGACTCAATTAAAACCCTCTGGTTACCTTTCTTATTCAATCTAGCCTTATTTGCAAATTGTTGCAAACAATTTCATCTGAAGTTAAACCTGGCATCATGTTTTTACAATTTAAGGTGGGCCTCTTTGCACCATAGGCTGGAAAGGGATTTTTGCACTCACAGCACCTGAGTTACACATAACCTAAATTAAAAGAAGATTTGGTAGATTCTCTGAACAAAATTTATAAATGAGCGTAAATAATGATAGGTTTGGGCCAGGAAGTAAGCTTAAGGCTTGATGGGACAGACAAAGGTGAGATTCTGCTACCCATCTCTCATCTAAGGTATTCCTTAGATCAGACAGCTAGGTAAGTGGAAAAGCCTTTTGGGTAGATTCCTTTTTGTTCTTAAGGAATTGGAAGTCCCTATCAAAAATAGTATCTGGAGACTAGGAACTTACAATCCCTTTCCTTGAAAAATGGGGTTTGTACCCTCTCAGGGGCCTTTGCCAGTGAATAATTTTTTGTGGGGTTAGGAGTTTAATGGCGGCAATGGTAATAGTCTTGTGGGGAGGCGGCGTTAGTGCATTGGGATTCTCTTAATGAAATATTAAAATTAAATCCTAACAGTTTGCAAAGCCTTTGATGGGATCCAGCTGTTCTTGTAAGCCAGGTATCCCTTTATCACATTTTCAGCAGATAATGTCTATAGATATGTACTGTCTGGCATAAAAGTTGCACAGGATCTGAACACCACATTTGTAATGGGATGGCGATATGACTTTTGCCATACCTCATTAAAGTATATATTTAGTAAAACAATAATCTTTTTCACAATGTATCTTTCTATAATTGGTAGAGTCTCACTAACACCAGTAATGGATCTATTTAATCTCTATTGTAGTGTCAGAATCTCACTAACTTTAAATATTATCAAGACTATTCTTTTCTCTATCCTTATGGCATTTTAATTAAAGGTTCTTATATCAATTTGCCAACCACTTGTCCACCTCCGCCTATGTTCTCAAAGAGTAAAAATACAACTATGGCCATGTATTAGAGTCTGATATTCTCAACTTATCCAATATCGCTCAGTATTTGATTTTAATTGCGGTTCCCCCATCAAAATCATATATATGTTATGTTCTTTATTAATTTAGTGGCAGAGACAATTGGCGGTAAATTTCTACTATAGGTAATATCTATAATCGCCAATTTGGCAACCAACCAATATTGTATCTAAAAATATTGCCCAATACTATCCTTTTTCCAACACTTTACACTAACTTTGCAATAGTATTTTTTGCGCCACGCTTCTTACTACTGGTAAACTGCAAAAAAATGTTGGGGCCACATTAATGTGTTCGTTGACCCATCCAGCATCTTATTTTCAAGATAAGTAGCTTGAGGACAATATGAATAAGCTGAACTTCACTCGTTGTCCAACTTTCTAGGTTTCCCCACTGAAGATGGTGCTCCCTTAGTGGACGCTCAAGTCTAACTATTCTAGAAGAGTTCCATCCAGAGTTTATTAGCTATCTGATGTCTTGGCAAGCTTCATTTGGTAACATTATTGCTCAGTAATGAAGAGGTGGGGAGCCTCAATGGGGCCATTTTTTCCAGAGGCAGTTCTTTTTATGGGCAACTGCTTTTCTCATCTGGAATTTCCACTAGACTCCAGTAATTGCTAATATCAAAGATTAGTTCATTGCCTCTTACATTCCATATGTGAATCCTTCTCAGTTAATTGGGAAAGATCCCTCACACGCTGGATCATTTTCACTTATTGGGTAAATATTAAGATAATCGTCTTAATTATATGTATTCTGGGGTGACTGCTTCATTTCAGCCATTGATGAAGGCGGCCTGAAAGTTTATTTCCCATTTGTGTCCCTTTTTAATAACATGGGTTAATTCCTTTTCCAGGTGGGTCTCTTATTATAGATTTCTGATAAGCAGCTCTTTAATGGCTGTTTCAGGCCACATATTCTGTTGCCAAACCCATTCCTGTAGTCTACTTTAGCATGGAAAACATTTTGGTTGAATGTCTGGCGCTTTTGCATCATTTTCTCCCTAGTCTGAGATTCATCTGACTTCTCATCTTCCACTATGTTTGTCCCCAGTTTGTTACTTATTTTTGATACCTCATGATTTTCAGTGGCTGTGGTTGCAGGGTCTTCTCCTGGATGTTAAGGAGTGCTTCTATCAAGAGAGTGTCTATAACTCTCATGTTCCCAGAGAAGTGATGGGGAATACACACCCAAATACCTAAGGAACAAACCAATAGCACAATGTGAAATAAGACACCATGAAAGTTGCAAACACTGAGATGATCCAGGTAATATATGTATAAGGTTATATAAACAGCCAGGTGAGCTAGGAAAACGTGGACTTGTTTGGGGCTTAAGGAGGACTACATTACCAAATGCAACTTGGAGTCTAGATTTCATTTGGAGTTTTAATAAGAAGAGGAAAGGTCCTACCAAAGGAAAATTTTATCAAAATATATTTTCTATATAAAATAATTATATTCTTTATGATCTCCTTGAGGAGATCTGCAACAAGGGTAAACAAAAATTCATCTAATATTATAGATATAGAGTTTATTAGCAGAGCTAACCAACAAGTTTGTTAGTCTATCAGAAATGACTATACCTAGATTGGAGGTGGGCATGGTCATTCTTCTGCAGTAATTAGCAAATCTAGCCAATAAGATTAGCTCACCATCAATAGCAGTAATGTAACTTAAGCATTATTAAGTTTGAGTTTTAAGGTTGAGTTAATATTGCCAAATTAGGTAATGTATTTTATGTAGTACTTAGGTCCCAACTTTCAATTAAACATGGGGCAATATTTTTGTTAATTAAAAAATTTATAAAACACAAAGATGTTGATGAAACTCCAGGAACCCTATAAAGCAAAACCTTAAAGCCAACCTGACATACTTGCCCTTACCCACCGTTGGTCTAGAGTATGTTTTAGATCAGGTAGGGCGGCCAACTTGATCCTTTTGGTTTTGATAACCTCCTTCTTGTTCTTTTAATTTGTTCCCAGAAAATGTAATGATGAATGACACTATAGTATGGCTTAAAAGCCACTAGCCCTCCTCCATAGGCCTTAGCTTTTAAAAGATTTTGTGAGCAGGAAATAGCCTCATGCAATGTCTTTGGAGGTTGCCTTAGGACCCATAGCATCGGAAAAGATTTTGATTTGTACAAATGAGGTATTGTGCATGAGCAAAATTGTGGGCTGGAACCTAGTTACTCTCTACGGTGTCAAGTCCTTTCTAAAATACTAGGTACTTGATTCTTCTTATCATATGACAGGAGGTCATAATCTTCTCAACTCTTTACTATGGTGCACCATATATGAGGTATGTCTCCAGGGTATGAGGAGGGGAACCATCGACCAGAGTCAGCTTGCTCTTGTGAAATATGCAAAGATCTAATACTTTTTTGTAGATCCAACTGGTAGGAGGCATGAACCACCTTTTTAACAATCTTGTAAGGTCCTATCCAGGTTGGCCCCAGTTTCATGAACGGATGATTTATTGGGATATTCCTGGCACTAAGAATCACAAAATCTCCATCCTTATATTCAGTCCCTACTCTTCTCTTACCAGCTGCATTATCCTTGTAGACCTTTATAGCAGCCTCCAAGTTTTGTTAACCTCATGTGTACTTTTCTGATGAACTTGGCAAAGTCCACCAAAACATAAATCTTGGACCCATAATTGGGTTCCGTGTTAAACTTGAGATTATAGCCATAATTTGCAAAGAATATAGAACACCTTATAGAAGATTACTGGGCGTTTTTATAGCTGAATTGCGCTAAAGGAAGGTGTGAGGCCCAATATGAATGACCAGCCACCATATAACACCCCAAGAATTATTCCAAGCATTGGTTCCCTGTTTTGTCTGCCCATCTTATTGTGGGTGGAAGGCAGTAGAATGGCAAGAGAAAATTCTAAGAGATTTGCACAACTCCCTACAAGATATAGATGTGATATGGGGTCCAAGTTCACTAACGATTCACTGAGTTAAGCCATGGGTGGAGAAAACAAGGGAAATGAATAACTTATCCATTTGGGCCACTTACTATGATATGACATAGATAAAGTGGGCGAACTTATTGAACTAGTTTTTTACCACCATGATATCATCATACACCTTATAGAGGGGGAATTTTAGTATAAATCAAAAGAGAGTAAAGTCCAGGGTCTCTCTTCTTTCTGGACTGGTACCAAAAGCCAGCGAGGGGCTGTTAATTTGGTTTTAATCCTGTTGCAGACAAAGAACGCCTTTGTATACTGAGAACCCTGTGCATAAATTACTCTTCAGTTATATGTTTGTAAGATAAGCTCCATAAATTTCGCCTCCTATGGTGCCCTACTTTTATACCATCATGGTGTTCCTTGCCTATCTCTAGGCAAAGGGGTCCTGTGGAAACCCGCAAAAGTCCCTGTAACAATACTATATATATTTTACATGGTACCCTTTCATTATATCCTCCTGTTTTAAATTTCATTTGATGAGTTATAAGGTATACTAAGCAAAAAATAGTGAATAAAGATGGCTTTTTTGAGATACCATAATCCACTAGATTCTCCAGAGAAAAAAATAACATGAATTTACAAATGAAAGAGGGTTGCTTTAATGCAATCTTACCCAGAGGAATCATCATGAGGGTGTTATGCAGCTCCATTTTTTGGTATCAGAAGCTAAGGCAGAGCTAAAGCACAGATTATCCACCAAAGTATCTACATTGCATTTTGTAAGTCATAATAGCAAAAAAATTTTCAAGGGTTTTTTGCAATTGGGGTTGTCACAGGGTAAGGACATGAAGGGTTTAGTTTACAGAAAGGCTTAATGATCAATACACATGCATAAAGGTCTGGGAGGACCATGTAGAGGGTGGTGCCATTAAATTTAATCTTCCACTATTGCCAATATATCTTTGTCATAAACAACATAACAAACTCAGGCAATTTATTCTTGTAAGAAAAAACATAGTGGATGATTAACTCTTTCTTTGCCCACTTGTAACAGAGCATCATCAGTAACAAAGTTTAAAGCTTGATAGCCACTATAAACTCAATATCTGGATCCATGTGGTGAGAACTGACGCTGAGAGCAAAGTACGCTTCATGTCCTGGAAGGCGTCCTCAAGTGCAAGTGACCACTGAAGAGATTTTGTTTCACTATCTTTATATAAGGGTTCAGTTACCTTTGTTGAAAGATATGGAGTAAATTCTTGTGGAATGTGCATATCCTAAAAAATTTTCTCAATATTTAACTGAGGTTGGCGTGGGCTAATCACAAATAGCCTTCTTATCTGGAGTGATCATACAATCTTTGGCAAACAAAGTTTTTAAGAAGGTGACCTGGGATTAAGAAAGATCCACACTTACTGTTTTATAACGTCAAGTTCGCCGCACTCAGATATTCAATCATCTGCTACAAGTAGATCTCTTAAGCTGTTTTCTTTAGGGAAAAACCATAATGTTGTTTATCTAGGTCAAATAACATACATCTAACAGCTCTCCTAAAGCCGCACCAATACAACGTTGGAAATTGTAGGCGCCTTTTAAAACAAAGAATGGCCCAGAATTGGTTTATCCTACCTAGTACGTTTTACAGCAATCCATTCCTGCCCCTTTTGACGTGGATTTAGTTAAAGGCGTCTAAGTAACTCAGTTTGTATAAAACTTTGGCTTTTTCCATACAATGGTCAATTTGTGCCTCCATAGGAATGGGATGCAGATTGAGTATGGTGACACTATTTAAGTTACTGTATTCTATACAAGGGCGTAGAATAATGTCTGCTTTCTCCAAAAAAGAGTAGCTGTGGGAATGCTGAATAGGTACGCTGAAAAATGGCTCCTTTTGCAATTCGCTCTGTAACCCAAAAATTTTTGCGCTGTCTCTTACTGCATAGTCAAAAAGTAGATAGAGGAGGGAATTTTAACTAGGTCAATTGTGAGTTTGGAATTTCAATCAAACTCAGTATTATTATGTAAAATATATGCAAAAGCCACATTAAGGAGACACTTGCCCTTTTAAACAGGAAGGTAAGGTATTTGTGGAGAGATTTTAGCAGAGGTGCAAGACTGAGCTTATTTACAATGCGCCTTATTTGCAAATTACACATAATGTTCACTTCAGAAATGGGAAAAATAACTCCTTTCACTATTCAAGGATAAAGTCAAAGTATGGGCCTTCAAATTATCTTTATGTCAATTTTGGCCACCACTCCAATCTTAAACTAATTGAGTACATTGTGTTATTGACTGACAAGAAGTAGTCAGCCAGGTGGTGATTACCAACTTATTAACTAGCCCCTGAACTTTCAGTTTGGGAATACCATGGGAGGTACCTGCCCTAACCATATTATCAGGTAAATAGTTTTTCTCAAGGTAGTTGCTAGGTCTTGATCAATAAAGCTTTCAGGAGCACCGGTTTCCACCAAAATAGATGTCTTAAATTTCCCTAAAGGGTAATAAAGAGTATTGAAAGCAAAAAATACATGGATTAGTCTTTATTTATAAAAGACTGTGCAAAAATACACTAGTAGGATATGCTTCAGGCATATGATGCCACCAGGATGTGTTATAAATCAAAAATGGAGTGGGATAGGTAGCCACTCTTGAGACTGAAGGGACACCCCAACAGCATTTTCTGCAGGAGTATACCCACCTTCTTATTTTAGACTTGTTGTTTTTCAACCGCCTGAGTATGGCGAATCATTTTAAAGTCAAGTGTGAGCTCTGAGGTGATATGAAAAACAGAAACTAATTCTGAGCTAACCCATAAGGGCTTATGAAAGGCTCATTTTCATCAATCAAATTATCAATAAAAGCGGCTTTATTGGACTCTAAAGGCCAAATACCAAATCTGATAGCAGGCTGGATGTTGCTATCCAAAACCATAATGGCAAGATTTTTCTCATAAGGGTTCACATTGTTCTGAAGAAAGGAAGTCCAGAGCAGAAATTATATCAGAATTGTTGCTAATTTCCGCCTTGGTTCTAGACCCCTGATAACCCTCAAGTTCTATCAAGAATTAAGACGTGATATTATATGGCACTTTCATTTATAAAAAATGGGTTTCTTTGAGAGAAGTATTTAAAGATTTCTGTCAGTGAGACATTTGCAGCTAAATTACCTGAAATGCTAATTAATATCTTGGGGATATACCCATCTGTTGAAGTTTTCACTAGTCAGGTGATTGGTTCATCATAGCTGGGTAAAGATGGAGGTACAATCTTTTATTACATGAAGAAATAAACTAACAGATGGTATTTCTTAAAATATAAGCTCCTCAGACATAAGACTGGGGGCTTTATTCTTATGTCACTAATTAAACTATGGCTTTCTGCCATAATATTGCCTTGATCAATTCAGTAAAAATTTTATACATAATGCAACAAAACGTATTAAAAGTATTGAGCTTAAAAAAACTACAATTGAACTGTCCTTCTTCTGCTCAATTCAGTATTTAGATAGTGTTACTTCTGATGTTAACTGCATATTCGCCCATAACTCCTCTCCTTATACCACCACCTAGCTAGGGGCTCACAAGTAAGGTTTCTGTGGGTTCTATGCTATGGAGATCCCTCACATTAGAGATTAAATCCCCATATCTGAGGTTTCCCACTGTACACTTAGCATCACCTTTGTGTTAAATTTCTGATGAGGTAAGGAGATAGCTCTAAGACAGAAAAATTTCCGATGTGTCTTAATAATAGTAAGCCACCAATCTTTTTAAATATGATAACGCAGGTGAGCAATTCAGATCAATAATTGAATATTAGTTCAATTGTAACCCAATTGATGACAGAGTCTGATTTTGACCTAATTCAAAAGTGTCAAGAGAGATATATATAACTCTCTTGTTCCCTGAAAGGTGGTTGGGAATGCCCAACCATATCACCAGTGAATAACCTGCTAATAACGCAGGGAAGAGGGCACCGCAAAGGGTACCAGTACCAAAAGGACCCAAGGTGAGGGTATATATAATTTTATAAATCATGAGATAAGCTAGAAATGTGAGGACTTAATTAGACCCCAAGGAGTTCATTACCAAGTGCAGATCTGATCCAGGTTCTTGAGTGTCTCTATCTCGAGGGGCCCAGGTTTCTAGAGGGGAAAGAGAATATGAGGATAATATAGATAAAATAAAGTGAACTATATTATTCAAGACCTCCATGAGGAGGTCCACAATAAAAATCAAATCTAAGGGGTCATCTGATAAACAAAATGAATGTCTTTATATTAAAGCAAGTTGACCAATGAAGAAGGTTGGTATTGAAAAACCACATTCAAACAATTTTGGTATCATATTCCATCAGGCAAGGCACTGCGCACAATCTAACCAACAAATACAACTGTCCATTTATCTTTGTACTATAGCCAAATAAGCTTGCACTCAGGTGACGGAATGAAGCATAATTCTAACGTTTTTAGTGATATTGTAAACCAAAAGAGACTCAAAGCCTTGTTATATAATGAAACGTAATGACCCATTGTAATTTTCAACATAGCTGGTGCGCTTTAATACCATGGATGTAACATTTATATGACCACCACATGCACCTCCAGAACCAGGTTGGGCATATCTTGCCCTTACCCAGCGTTGTCCAAGGTGTGCTCAGGTCAGTCAGGTCCACTAACCTGGTTCCCTTGGCCTCATCTCGCTCAGGCTTATTTAAAGAATCTGTCTTACAATTATGTCATTTAACCATGTCATTACCCTATAGTCTTTTTGAGGCTTCACTCATTCTCTGGGGCTTCAGCTAGACAAAAGTTCTTAAATAAGAGCCAGTTTCATGCGGTGACACCTATTTTAGGTTTATGCCCTTCAGCATCTGAATAAAGTTTGTGGAATGCACAAATAAGGTCTTGTGCATGGATGCAGTTGCATGCTAGCACCTAAGTATTTTCCACAGCGTCGAATCCTTCACACAACACTAGTTACTCAAGTCTTCTCCTTTCATTATTAAAGACTACAACCTCCTCTACTTCCCACTCTGGTGCCTCATCCATGAGGTATGCCTCTTGGGTCTCTGGTGGGGAACTTTCAAACAAGTCAATCTGCTTTCATGAAACATGGAGTTTAAGGTCCCCATTGCATCCATTAAATTATACCATATGATACACCCCTTTCAATTGAGGAAGGTGAAGAAGCCCCAAGAATTTCTAGTGGAAAAGATAGAGGATCTAGGGCATACCCTTGACAAACTTTGGGTTCCGCCACCCCCCTCATCTTGATTTTATAATCTCCCAAAATAAGAGGGAAATTGATCCCACCACAAATTTTAATTTAGCCAAAATTTACATCAAGAAAATCAAGAGGATCTGCAATGAAATTTTAGTGCAAAATAGTGATCAAAACTAAATCCCTAACAAGGGCACAAATGTTGAGTCCAATTTGGCAGTGAACTTATGCAATTAAAAAAAGTCTTGTTAGAAATATTATGAACAATGGAAGGGTGCCGGAGCCTAACAAATGAGAGAGGTTTTACAGCGCAAACTGCAAAAGGGTCCACCCACAATGTGCACTGTCAGCGCTACAGTTCTCTAGACTGGCGCTGAGGTCTGAAGGTGGCTCAAAGCTGTAAATTTGCAGAAAAGGTCGAGAATGAAGTGAAAATCTAGTTAAGATATCAAAATGATTTATTAAGCTTAAAAGGATTCAATATTTATAGGGTGAGTGGGGACACGGTGCCTCAGGGATCATCAGGGCCCCATCCATTCAGGATCTTTCCTGATCTTCTGGAATGGCCTCCTCGTGGGCATCCTCAAAGGAATTCTCCACCCACCTGACCGAATTAGTGGAAACGCCACCTCACATGACTTAGAAATTGGGTAGGAGGTTCCTAAAGCCAATTTTGCTTGGATAGGTTCAGGAACCAATATGGTGCAGCTCAATCTGGAAATGAGGAATTCAATTCATTCTTCACCTTGAATTCTGACAACGCCCCCCCTCAAGATCCTGTCAGTGGGGGGAATATGGCTGAAGTAACTGCTCATGCACCCAATTTACTACAGCTCCTTGGTTGACGTTGGCAATGGAGTACTTGGACTTCACCCTATGAATGACTTTATAGGGTCCAGACCAAAGAACGTCTAGCTTATTTTGTCAGCCTCCAGGTTGATGGTGATAAATGAGAATGATGTCTCCTAATTGAAAAATTGGTAAGGAGGGCCATCTGAGATTAAATCGGGATGTCTCTCTTCCAGTGGTGGTGACAATGCCTTGGGTAGCTAGGGTTTGAAGCTGGGCAATTTCTTCTGCTAAGGCCCTCATAGTTAATTTGGAGTTCTCAGGTATGGAGATCTCAAGCAATGGATGGAAGCTACTTGGTAGCTGAGGTGCCCGCCCATATAGGGCTTCAAATGGGGGCACCTTAATGACTCGGTGGTATCTTACTCTGTAGGCAAGCAAAGCGCTGAGTAGGTAATGGTTCCAAAGGGAAGGATCTGAGGCAGCTAATTTTTTGTAGAATGATAATAAGAGTTGCGTTAGCGCATTCTACCGCCCCATCAGTGAAGGGGTGATAGGGGGCAGTGAAACTATGGGTAGTGCCAAATAGCGAGGTAAGTTCTTGTACTACCTGTGAGGTGAGGTTCAACCCATTGTCCAAAAGTAAGGTTTGGGGCACCCATGATGGGTGAAAATGGATCAAACGAGGAAGAGGGCTGTGGCTTTGGCAGTGGCAGCTGGGACCAAAATAGCTTCAACCCACTTGGTTAAGTGGTCCATGGCTAGGATAATATACTTATGGCCATGCAACCCAGCGGGAAGAGGTACCACCACATCAATGCTTACTACATTGAAGGGCCCATTAAGGGCAACAACCGAATGTTGGAATTGAGGATTGCTCAGTCTTGAGATCAGCAAGTCATACATGCTTTCAAAACCTCTTGGGTAGTTTCTACCATTTGGTCCCAGTAGCATCGTGACTTCAGCCATTCATGAGTCTTCTTGTTGGCCCCATTTCCCACGGTGTAATGGCCCTCTAGAATAATATCAGTTCTGGAGGAGGGGCGGATGTAAGGGAGCCACTTCTTATTGATCTTTTTATAAAGCAGCCTATCCTTAATTTGGGTGTCTCGAGTCATCCTTCAGAGTTCAGCTTGGACCTCCAGGGTTTCCAACTCCCACTGCTCAGGTCAGCCTATTAGATCATACAGCTGGTCCTCCTTGGGGGTCAACGCTACTAGCACCAGCATCCTAGAGAGGCCATCAACATTTTGGTGAATCGCGCCAGCTGATGGACAATGGTGAAATCATAGCTCTGCAGTCATAAAGCCCACCTGGCTAATCAGCTATCTGGGTCCTTCATTTTCTGGAGCCATCGGAGTGAGGAGTGGTCTGTAATAATAGTAAAATGAGTACTGTAGAGATAAGGCCTGATATGTTTGATGGCTAATAAGACAGCTAGGCACTCCCTCTTAGTAACGCTGTAGTTCTGTTCAGCTTTACTCAGCGTCTTACTAAAATAGGCCATGGGATGATTGACTTGGTTCTCATCATGTTGGGCTAGGATAGCCCCGATGGCAACATCACTTGCATTTGTAAACAGCAAGAAGGGTTGGTCAAAGCGCGTATGGACTAAAATGGATTTAGTAAATAAAGCGGTTCTTAAGACATTAAAAGACTGTTCTTGTTCAGGCTGCCATTCAAACGGCACATTTTTATGCATAAGGTAGAACAGAAGCTCAGCAAGGTCATCAAACTGGGGGATAAACTGACAATAATAGCCCACAATGCTTAGGAATACCTGAATATCCCTTAAGCTGTGGGGGTGTGTCATCTTCTCTATGGCGTCAAACTTGTCTGGTATAAAATGGATGCCGTCCTTGGAAACCTTGTGTCCCAGAAATTCTAGTTCAGACTGGAAGAAGGAGAACTTCAAAAATTTAATCTTTATGGATGCCTTTTGTAGCCGACTGAAGACCTATCATAGATGCTCAATGTGCCCATTAAAAGTTTCTGATAATATAGTAATGTCATCTAGGTAGACAAGAACGCATGAAAGCTTCAAGTACCCCAGGATCCCATTCATGGCACGTTGGAAAGTGGCAGGGGCGTTACAAAGGCCCTGGGTCATCCTTGTGGGCTCAAATAGTCCTTTGTTGGCTATGAGTGCACACTTAGCTCGGTCTTCAGGTGCGAGCTCAATCTGCCAATATCCGCTGGCAAGGTCCATGGTGGAAAAGTACTGGGATCCGGTGAGCAGATGGAGAGAATCATCAATTTGGGGCAGAGGATAACTGTCCTTTTTGGTGATGGAGTTGAGACATTGATAGTCCATCACCACCCGGTGGCTGCCATCCTTCTTCCAAACCAGCAGAAGAGGAGATTCCCAAGGGGTGCACAATGGTACCAGGAGTCCAGTGTTGAGTATTTGTTTGAGTTCAACGCTCACCTGGGCCTCTTCAACCTTGCTCTTTCAGTAAGGTCAGGACAGGAAGGGAGGAGCATCCCCAGTTTATACATGATGTAGGACTCCATTCATTCTTCCAAAGTCATAGGTCGAGGTCAAAAATTGGTCCAAATACTCTTCCAACAACTCTTGAACCTTATGTTGTCGGTCGTCTGAGAGGTCTTTGCTGATATTAGTATTAATTAGACTAACTGAGTGTGGAGCTTTCAAGCCGGAGTTTTCAAGTCCCCAAAGCTTCAGACATCGGCAATAGCTTCTACTGATAGTAGGCGGACATAGGCGGCAGGACTTTTTGGACCTACTATTTTTGGTTTATCAGTAAGGTTGGCCAACAGCGCTTATATAGATCTGCGAAAGATGGATCTAGGATCCCCAGGCAGGTTAGCACCTCTTTTGTGGATAGATTATCTAGCCCTTGGACTTCCAACAGGTACCCTGAGTGGATGTTAAAATGGACCTGAGTGTTGGCAATGACCTGGGATTTCAGGGATATTGTATTTGCTTTAGGTAACTAGATTGGCATGCCTTCTAGCCCATTAACAGCAGGAGGGGAAGTCGGACTTGGGAGCCCCTAATGTGATATAAAACCAATTGATTCAGCCTTCACTCTCCAGCAGACAAGACCAGGCTTTGACCTCGGTCTTAGAATCATGAGGAGTCTCAAAGATAAGTGGGACACGATGCTCAAGTAAGGATAGAAAGCCACCGTCATAATGGAGTACTGCCAAATAATTTTGAAGATATTGAGTCCCAAGGAGCAGGTCATAGCTAGGGTTATCTAGAGTGATAGTGGGCATCTATACAGTGAGCTTCCCAAATTGTATCAGCAGAGAGGAATAATCCCCTATAGATTGGGTACACTGGGGGCCAGCCATGCTATATTCCATATAGTGCGGCATATTGGGAGCGATCTTGATGCGCTTCATTAACTTGGAGGATATGACATTCATGAGGGATCCACTGTCAACTATGGCAAGGACTGGTATTTTATGAACTGAAACTAAGACCTGGGTAACCAGACTTCTGAACTGGGGTGGCAGCATGAGGAACATGGGGGAGTTATCAGAAGAGGAGTAAGTAGTATCAATTTCTTTATTATCATTGGATACCAAGACTTCTTCTCCAGATGCTGTAGCTCCTGGTTCGTTCAAGGATATAGAGAGTTCTTGAGGCTGGGTAGGGATGTCATCATGAAGCGCCTCATTCTTCATCCTGATGGCCTTTTTCCCGCCTCCTCAGCAAGTCATTTCCAGCAGGTCTTGGCACTATGTCTGGAACTGCTACAATAAGTGCATCGGGATCAAAGATTTTTTGGTTTTCAACCACATGGACTCTAGGACGGTTAGAGGGGCCTTTGAAGGTAGCCTTAGAGTGCAGAATCGACGTAGGGATCTCATTAAGGGCCTCCTTGATCTCTCAGATGCAGGTAAACCCATCCTTCTGTCTGATCATATGTATTTGAACCTCAGTATAGGATACCAACGCAGAAAATGACAGCGGTAATAGCATCATCCAGGGTAATATGATTTGTAGTGACTAAGGGTTGTGCTTGGGCATTTAAGCGGCTGGCAAACTCCATGAGGCTTTCTCCTTTATTCAGTTGGATACCCATGAAAGTCTGTTTTTGGTTGGCCAGGGTTTGATTGCTGCTGAACTCTTTGTTTTTAGGGCTGTATGGATCTGATCCCAAGTTGTGCACTCCTTCAAATGGGGGTCATAATCTCCCAGGCGGTGCTATCTAAGCAGGAATGGATATGCTTTACCTTCTGTCAATCAGTGGCCTCCTCCATGGAGCTCTCATATGCATATAGGAAGGACGCAATGCTCTCCTGGCTAGAAAAAAACCTTTCTTTACCCTAGGTTTAAAGTTAATTACAAGCGGAGTGGAGAGGGTGTTAACACCATGGAAGGGCACTGGATCTGAGATCTCAGTTTCTGCATAGTCTTGGGGCCCCTGCTGGTCTAGCTGTCATCATAGGCCCTCAAGGTCCTCTTGGATATTATCCCAATTTTGGTTGAGGGAGGAAACAGAAGGCTTTATTGCGATTTTCTCCTTTAAGGATTGAATGACAGCGCCTTGAAGGTGAAGCTGGCCCTTGAGGGTGGTCAAACGGGTTTCAAACCCTTGACAAGTTTGCTCCAGACAAGATATGTGAGCATTGGTAAGTTTGGCAAAAACGCTAAAGTTGCCATTTCATCCAACAGGGCGTCAATGGAGACCTTAGGGTTAAGGGGGACTCCATCTGTTTTAAGTTTGCATCCCTGAGCTAAATCCGAATTTGATCACATAAAGCAGCCAAGGCTGTCATCACATCCCTCTGCCACGGGTCCTCAGGGCCAGAAGTGGTGGGAACCAAGGGACCTGAGGGACCAGGGGTTCCACGGGGACCCTTTGGCCCTTTAGGTCCCTCACGCCCTTCAGGACCTTCACTTCTAGATGGGTAGTTGCAAGAGGCCAGCTCTCAATAGTGTTGTTGTAGGGCCCATACCAGATCCTTGACTTGTAGGAGGCGTTAATTCCAAGTTTCTTTGAGGAGTTGGACGTTCTGATGCAGCTCATCCTCAAGATAACCAGAGATCCCACTATCTAACACCACCACTTGATCTCAGACCTCGTTGATCAGTTGTCAGTTATCAATGATAGCCTCACGGACGTCATGAACAAAGGAGGAGGCTGCATTATAAAAATTGACGAGGTGGGTGTGTATGGCCTGGGTGAGCCCCAGTTGTTGGGAGACCTCTTGATGGTGCAACCCAACCAGTTGGAGTAGATTATGGATAGTAGGGTGAACAAATTTGCGGAGGTAGCGTTTGAGACCCAATGTGAGTTCTGCTGCAAGCAGCTGGGATGAGCCATAGAGGTCCCGCATGGTAGAGGGAATGGAGGAGGCGTGGGAATGGCTGGAGTAGGCACCCACAGAGTAGATGCCATTTATAAGTTGTTGGACAACCTCGTTAAGGTTCTCTTATTGAAGTTGGTACTGACTTCCATTAATAGAAGGCTGGGTGAACTGGAAAGTGGCTCGGAATTCTAATATTTTAGGTTGAGCGGCTGGTATTTCATGCTGTAAGGTACTAACCCATTGGGCAACGCTTCTCGACCACCCAGTGGCTTGGTCTTCAAAGTTGCTAGTTTTTTCATTGTGATAGACGTTTTCACTTGGGACAGCTCTGAGCCCCCTGTAGTGAGCACCATGTTTGTTAGCACTACAGTTCTCTAGACTAGTGCTGAGGTCCAAAGGTGGCTCAAAGCTGCAAATTTGCAGAAAAGGTCAAGAAGAGAGTGGAAAGCTAGTCAAGATATCAAATAATTTATTATGCTTAAAAGGATTCGATATCTATAGGGTGAGTGGGGACACAGTGCATCAGAGATCGTTGGGGCCCCATCCATTCTGGATCTTTCCTGATCTTCTGAGATGGCCGCCTTGTGGGAATCCTCAAAGGAATTGCCGCCCACTTGACTGAATTGGCATAAACGCCACCCCATGTGATTCAGTAATTGGGGAGGAGGTCCTGAAGCCAATTTTGATTAAATAGGTTTGGGAACTGATTCAGTGTGGCTCAATCTGGAAGTGGGGAATTTGATTCATTTATCATCTCAAATTTCGACATGCACCCTGCAATATGGCACAAAAGTCCAGGTGCTCTGGAGAAGATTCATGCATCCTGTCATCAGAAATCTTCTCCAATCCCACTCCTCAATTCCCTAAAGTTTAAAAGCCCATCGCTCTGCTAATGGTAGAGTGCTGAATTATCTTGTTAAATCCTTAAAAAATCGTAGATTCCGCATAAGAAACCTTTTAAAATATAACAAATTTTCAAAGATTCTGGACTCCCCTGGAGGGACCACCTCAATTAAGAAAGGGCCCACACTCACTAGTTTCAGTGATGGTCTTGGCTGTCTCTCAGGTGATTACAGCATTAGCCACGCTTAGCAAAAAAAACCTCAGGAATCGTTCCTTAAGAGTATCTCACACTACATCTGACCAAGAAAATGTGTACTCAGATATTCATCCTGAAAAAACGACCAATCATTTGATTTAATTCGCGTTAACTATGAAGAAAACAGAAATGCTAATATGGCAGAAGCATCTAAGGGGAGAACTGATGAGATAGAACCTGATGAGATGATTGTTGCTCCCCATTATCAAGTCCATGTCCAAATGAATCAGGGATTCAGCCCTAAAATACATAAGGTATGAGCGGAACAACCTCAACTGCCAATCCAACTATTTGTATCTCAGTGCATGAAGCGTGGTAAAGATTATTGCTGGCACTCAGCCTAGGAGTCAGAAAGAGGATGACGTTCAACAATCAATATTTCTTACATCTATCTCCTGACGGATCTTATTCACAACATATCAAAACGGTGATGTCATGCAGACTGTGGATGCTGTAATAGGTATTGGAGTACCCTCAATGGAAGCCAAGTCTTTCCTTGGCACGTCAGTTGTTTGACATAATAACCCAGCCAATTAATACCGCCGTCATGTCGTTGGCCCAAGATTTGTTGAATCTGGGCTCTTCAACAGCTAAACAAAGTTTATATGGTCTCATGAGCACTCTCCTGAAATGTTGGTCATGGGTAGCGTTGATCAGAGCCATCAAACAAGTACTGTTTGTTCTTGCAGCACAATCAAGTTCCCCCCTCAAACGCGCAAGCCTGCAACGTAACAGTGATAGGTCCCACTTCTTGCCCTTCAGAAAAAATGGCTCGCCAAGTTCTGGAAGTTTTGGCAGACTCAAATTGCAAGCCACCTTATATGGAACCGCAGAGACCTCAGAAGATCAGCAAACCTTGGCACTACTAGGCGCCTTGGAGGGAGAAGTTAAAGTATGGGCCTGCCCCTGTTGTACCAGAATTTACACTAGGTAGGCACCTATATCACTATTCACAATTGTTTTGTCTATGGAATCCACTCCAGTGTCGAGGCTACAACTCTTATTTAAACTATTCTAATGGCAAGCCTTAGCTGCGAGCTTAGTTGACCACATCAAGGATTTCCACCAACTAGAAGATTCCCTCCAAGTCCCGGAGGCATTGCCATTGTTGCATTCTGGCCCTCCCTTAACAAAGGGAGTGGGATCCCACATGGCATGGTACAATGAACCTCAAATTTTGATGGGAGCTTACAAACTGGACCAGAAGATTGAGGCCCAACCTAGAATCAGAGCAACCAAGAAATCACCCACCTATAAGCTATTCCACCATAAACCAAACCAACACCACCTACCACCAAAGATGGAGTACTTGTATTGTTCAATGATGAGGAGAGACTGAATAGCAAAACAGATATGGAACAAGGTCCAGAGACTGATGACGCAGCTGATTCCATTATGGTTGGAGTAATCTGCCAAGATATATCTACAAATACGCCAGAGTAATTGACCTTACTCCCTACATCTTTACAATGCCTCAGGATAGTAAGTGTTTGGAAATGTCACCCCCATGTCCCACAACCTTAGTACGTTCTCCTGAACCACATACCATGGCCAAACCACTCCCCAATCAAGCAATTTCCTCAAGCAACAACTGGATGCCCTGGGACCTTAGTACTGGCTAACCTCAAAAACCTAGACTTATGGATCTTGTCAGCAAAGTGTCAAACAGACCTCCAGGCACCCTTTATATTCCCGTGGACCCAAAGGCCCTGGCATTGTCCTCCTTACCAACTTGAGACAATGGAACAAGTTGAAGAGGATCATCTCCACAATCTAAAAATCAAAGATCTCATCCACATATGCCCATCAACAGAATCTTCAGATACCACATCAGCCCTGTGTCATACGCCCATGCAAACACAATGCCCGCCCAATTTCTCAAAAAATCTCAGGATTATTTCAAGTCGCCACAAAAGTAGATGCCACTTCCAGGAGTATGGCCATTAAGAGCTTTAAAAATCAATTTTTCTTATTTCTTGTTTGCCGTTGTCATGCTTACAGGGGAAATCACTGACAATGTGAGAATCTGAGGGCCTGGCTTCAAAGTGCACAGCTTTGGATGAAACTTTTTCTTTGAATAAAATAAGAACTTAGATAGAAATTTTATAATTAATATTCTGTTTAAAAGGTAGTTTAATTTAGAAATAAGATATTACTATTTAGATTTGTTGAAAACAAAAGGGAATTCATGATTACTAGGAATTTGTGAAGAGTGATTCTTGATTCCTAGGTAATTGTACCATTATCTCGTCCCATTTGTAAGTTCAGCTGAGATTCTTGATCCCCTAGTATTATTTTTATAGCAAAAGCTGATTAAGATATTAAAATTATGTGGGTTAGACTTTGGTAGAGAATTGGGATTGAGATGGGTATAGAGATTCCTTGAAAGGTGTGTCAGAAAGGAAAGGTTTTTGGTGTGCATAATTTTTCTTTATCAATGCATCAATATAGGAGATCAAATGGCAAAATTTTTTAGTTAGATGAATTGGTGGATTCAGAAAGAATCTGAGATTATGTAATGGGAGAATTAATATAATGATTGTTATTTGGATTCGGAGTAACTCAGGTAATACTCCAAATTCAAAAACCTCAATTGACGATGTAAGCTTAAACCTTAATTTGGGACCTATGGGACCATTTGGGAATTTTAAAATCAAGTCCTGAATATTGGTGTCTGTTGATAATCTCTTAGGACAAGGCTTCCACCTTGCATAGGGAGAGATACCTAACATACCCCTCTCAAGCCTTTTTCAAGAGGAGTAAGTCTTGGTCCTAGCCTCAATCTTGGTAAACTTTTCCTTAATGTTGATGGCAAAAAGTAACTTGAAATTTGTAAGGCACAGCTCATGTAAGTTGACAACCTTATTCCCAACTTTGGGACTAATCCTGGTTCAGGTGAATGTTCAGTGGGCGGTGCCTTGCTGGTTGGGACATGGTTTGTCTTTCCAAGGTAAGTTCTAAGATCTCAATATAAATGGTGAGTCCTCAGTCTTGGATTGCCAGCCACTTAAATTACTTTTGGGCCAATTTGTAGGACCAGCGTCATTTATGGGTTCATCATCTGAATTTTGTTCAAATTTGAAGCGGTCCATAGTTTGTTGGGGCTGGCGCTACCCCAAGCTGATAGCTGAACCAAGTAAGCTTTATAATTCCTTTTGCATTATCTGGCCCAATCTTAAGAGAGAAGAAGTTATAATCAACAGGTGATAGACTTGCCAGCGAGAAGTCATTGAGCTTGTCACCATTTGTGTGAAAGTAAGTTCCAGGTAATTTGTCCAGCGCTTTTGATGCATATTCATATGGATCATCCTTGTGGCTTCCCATGGTTCTCAACTTGTCCCTAATTTGATTGGATTGACAGTTCAGCGTGCTCATTTACCAATTTTGATTTTGTCATTTGCCACTTTTAGGTCAGAGAAGCCAATGAACACTTTTTACACTTTCTGCTCTGAAACAATAGAGTGGTAAACAATTTTGAAGTGTGGATTTTGTTTATGGTTACCTAAAAAATTTTATTGTTATTATAAAAAATATTATATTTTATTAAACCTTGAGCATTTTAATTGGGGTAATCATTTCCTCTGGACTTGAGAGCATTCCTAAACTTAGATAACTTCTTTTTATATTGGACCAATTTTGGAGTAATTTTTATATAGAGTTTTCTCATAGAAGGAAACAGACCCTAAAAGCCAGTAGTTATTCATATGTGTGATATCTTCCCATAACTCCTTTTGGGCTTGGTCCCAAAATTTTCTGCTAATTTGAATTATTTCTTATGATAAAGTATAGACCTTTCAAGTTTCTTTATATTGTGATGTTGGCCTTATTGCTCAATTATATCTCTTTTAAACTCGTTAGGCATATTTAATAGATCAAAAGTAGGCATTAGTTGCTTGGGAGTCTTGAGTTACACAAAGTCATAGTCTTCTGGGCCACACTTGAAGAGTTTCTTGGGTGAAGTTAATTCCCACAGATATTTTGTCTTACCAATTTCAAAGTAAGTATGCCAAAAAGTCAGGGTCTGGAGTGCTGACATTCATATGAAGATTCTTCTCATCCAGGATTGAGGCTATGTCCTCATAGTGCACTCAGAAGCTACCTGGAAGAAAGCACCATTTTGTCAGAATGCCAGGGGAAATCACTGGTGGCGCGAGAATCTGAGGGCTGGGCTTCAAGGTGTGTGGCTTTGGAGAGACTTTGTTCATTCAGAATAGAATAAGAACTTAGATACAACTAAAATAATTAATATATTCCGTTGAAAAAGTAATTTATTTAGAAATAAGACATTACTATTTATAATACTGTTAAAACAAAAGGGAATTAATGATTACTGGGAATTTGTGAAGATTGATTCTTAATTTATAAGTAAATGTACCATTATCTCATCCCGCCTGTAAGGTCAGCTGAGCTTCTTGATCTCCTGGTATATTTTCAAAGAAACAGCTGATTAAAATACTGGTATTATGTAAGTAGACTTTGATACAGAATTAAGATTAATCTGGGTAAGGAGATTCCTTGAAAAGGTGCGGTGGAAAGAGAAGGTTTTCAGAGTACAGAGTTTTTCTTGAATAAGGCAGTAAATCCAGAAGATCTCCATATGGCAAAGCTTTTGTTAGATGGATTGGCGGATTCAGAAAGGGTTTGAAGTTAGGAAAAACAAAGGAGAATAATAAAATATCATGATTGCCATCCATGTTTTATTAATTGTAGTAATACTCCAAACTTGTAGTCTATGTGGAATTAAAATTTTAATTTAACACTTATGGGAAATTCTGGCATCTCAAAAATCAAATTCCAAATATTGGTGTCTGTTGATATTTTCCACATGACAAGGCTTCCACCTCGCATAGGGAAAATATCAATAGCTGTGGACATTGCAATTAACTCCAGAAGCGCTGTCATTAATGCCTTAATTAATACAGGAGAATTGGGGAATTTACCAATCTCAAGATGGCACAAGCTTTAGATCTAGTGGTTACCACAGGTATTCTGTCATGGGGCCTCTAGGGTATCAATGGCCACCCTGCCCTTATGTGAGTTGTTGCACTTTTTCCCAGTCATTAGTTTCACACCAATTTCTTGGCGATTCTAGACCTACTCTACCCCATGATACAGGGCATAAGATGGTAGCACTGACAGTTGGTTATGATTAACTTCAAAAAGAATATTCTCATCTTCATGACCCTCTATCATTCCAGAAAAATACCCTTCTCCTTAAGCTGGCAAAGCAGGATGATTTGGCGGCCACCATGGAATACTCCATTTTTGACGCTGTAGCTGATCTGCCTAAAATGCCATTAATACTAAAAACCCTTACAAAGAGATTTTTAACGTGGGTAAAGCAAAAGGCTTACCACCCCACTATGAGTTTAATATTGACTTCTGCTTGATGTTAGTTTTTATCAAGGTCAATTTCCTACTTTATTGTACACTGCAACTGAGGATCAAGCCCAAATCTGGATCAATAAGATGTTGGTAAGGGATGGGTAATTAAGAAACTCACGCTGGTGTCATCCTGTTTGGATTCTCAATAGTCTAAATGAAGCCTCAACTTGGGGTTTCCAACTTATTATTTATTTTGGGCAATCTCACCATATATTTACTATAATTTATCTACTATTTATGCTTTGTTGTTCTAAAGCCCAAAAAATTAACTTTGATTTACCTAGCATCGTCCAAATTCAATTAATATTGGATGAACTCAAGATAAATTATAATCAAACTGCTCCACTAATCAATAATCCAGGCTGATAAACTCTATTGCAACTATTATTATTCCTGTAGGAAATGAATCCCTAATTCAATTTATTCAACCTTATCTCTACCTTCGCTTTATCTTATATGTACCCTTACCTATCACTTACTTCCCTTTATTTTATAGTATATTTAGGATAATATTTCCTAATATAGTCCCAATTCCCCAGGGTATACGTTGATCATTCCTTATAACCCTTATCTTATCCTTCCTCTTCTTAGCACTATTTAAGGTGCTGATTATTTGCTTAATAAAATAACTTTTTACACCTCTACCTTTAATTAGGCTCTTCATAAAGTTCACTCTCTTGTTTTTGGGACCTCTGAACCAGTGTTTAAGTCCCTAACTATTAACTATTGGGACCTCTGAACCTGCCTATCTTAAGTCCCTAACTATTAACTATTAAGACCTCTGAGCCTGTTATTAAGATTAAGTCCTTCTCTCACCTGTCTACCTCAGCAAGCTTCGAAGGACCTGCCTTCAGACCTCCCTGGTGTCTAAACACATCCCCTGTATGTATTTGCTCAAAAACCTGATGGCTCCCTGCATCCATGTGTGAACTATGGCTACCTAAACAATGTTACAGTTCCTGATCTATACCTGCTCCCACTGGAGGCCACGATCTCGAAGAAATCACCAAGTCAAAAGTGTTTTTGAAATCGGAACTAGTAAATACATTTCATTAGGTCCAAGTTAAGGAGGGCCAAGAATGGCTGACAGCAATCAGAACACTCCATGGCATATATTATTTTAGGCTCATGCTATTTAGGCTTAAAATCGCTTTTGTCATTTTTCAGAGGGTTATCAACCATGCGCTAGGCAGCCTCCACTTTGTGTGTGCAGTGGCATATATTGGCAACATCCTGGTTCACTTCCCTACACTGTAGAAACACGAAAAGGACTTGATAGTGGTGGCTGCTACCTTTGCAGAGAGAGGGTTTTCATGCAAAATCATCAATGTGTAAATTTCTAGAAACGTAGTACAGGTCCTTGAAAACTGGTACTAAAGGATGGATATGTCATCTCCAACTCAAAGCTAGAAGTTATAAGGACTTGTGCAACCCTCATCACTCAGAAACAGCTTCACAGTTTCTTGGGATCAGTTACCTTCTTGAAAAAATTCTCCTCAGCAATCTCAGAACTGGCTGCCCCCTCCATCCCCTAATGGGCATAAGTGAATTGTTCATTTAGTCGGTGAAATGTCAGTGGGCTTTCATGCTATTGAAGACGGTTTTACCTCAGCACCGGTTTTTCAGCATGCTGATGAAGATAAATTTCATTGTACCATTCTTTAAGTCTGGGGGAGCAACCCCTGTGGCTAAATCAGTAGATATTTCAGTTTTAGACCAAGAAGGGAAGAAGCTGTAAGCTGTTCCCTTCACCACCCTGGGAGATTTAGCCCATGTGGTAGATGAAGGATGGTGATGGCGTATTCCTTTAAGTTGTATCATTTTTCAAATGTTACTACTTATGAGTTTTTACAGATAATTTAGGGTGTGTGGGGAAGTGGCGGCATCTAGGGGTCTCCACCATCAAGGGTTGGAGTAATCCTTCCCCTTGTCAAGTTTCTTCAGTGTTTTAAATTCTGTCAATAGTAGTATTTTGGAATCTTCTAGGAACAAATCAAGTAAATCAGTTTTTGGCGTGGAAATGCCAACTCTCCGTGGCCCTACATTGTCAAAAACTGCAATCCTATCCCTGATAGGTAAGGGCATAAAACCCCTTTCTGACCCAGTGATACCAGCCAAATGTGGACTGACTGTGGTCGGCCCCAGTCACCCACCAAATAAAGTGACACTGATCAGCTAATAGAAGCAGCGTCAGGAGGGAAAGTTGGTGGAAACGTTTGAGTGTGAATTGGCTTCCCAGGCCAGGATCAATCTTGCATCATAGAATTCTGGGATGCTAATCTGCCTCAATCAGATTTGTGAAACTATTCCTAAAAGTGAGTGAAATCATTCAGGTCCCCAATTTGTTTAGGAGCTTATATGGCAAAAGACTTCAACAGGTTCCGCTGTCACTCCATTTTTCTTCTTCCCATCATTTTGGGGTTAAATAAAATTTTTGAAATTTTCAAATTTATTGCGAGTTATTAAGTTCTGCTGAATACTTAGTGGCGACGATTTCCCATTTTGGGAATACCTGGATAGTCCTCACAGCTGCCTTTTTCATTTCCATCCGTCAATATGGATGCTGTACTGAAGGTATTCTGTCTGGAGTTCTGGGTGTTTACTCGCCCAGAGTTCCAAGCCAGTCTTATTATCAGCACTCTCCATGACTTAATGAAGCGACCTCAGTTTTAGTCTGTCTCCACTCATCTCTGTAGAAAGAATGCTGCGATGGTTTTGTGTTATAGGCAAATGACTCGTTCTTCTGCTTAAAAACTTTCCCCCAATCAGGACTTATATCATCGCCCTGATAGCAATACAGTTTCCTCCCAGCCCACACATGGAACAGTTGTAGCCCACTTGTTCTCTGCAGGTGGGCCAGCTTGAACGGCTGCAGAAGTGAGGGTGTTGTTAAACCCTGCAGCCATTGTCCCACCTCCTCAACCCGCTGTTTTGTGTTCAGGGGAGATAATTGGGGCATTCAATTCAAATGCTTTGGATAAAACAACATACGTTAATCCATTGATGCCTTTGTTAACATTCAGGCAGATGTCAGAGATGGAGGTAGCCTATTTGGACAGTGCCTAACTTTCCTCTCTTGAGGGTGCTTTAGGGTCAGTCCAGTATGTACCTCTTTTACCTCAGTATGTTTTGCACAATGGCTAAAAACCAGTATCATGCATATTTTCTGTTAGTGGTGTAAATCCATTCAGGATCTCATGTTGTATCTTTGGAGGCTCTCCTGGACACGGGTGCAGCCAGGAACTTCATGAGCTTTCATATTGCTCTGGATTTGGATCTGGATCTTGACGTCAGGTCCTCAGTATTGAGTGCATTATTAGACTTGATGACGTTATGCAGTGCGGTGGCCCATACCCTTCTTGGTGCATGTGTATGGTTTCTGTTATTAATTAAAAGCTGTGCTGGACTTGTTGTATCCCGTTATTCTTGGGATTGGGTGGTGGCGGCGGCAACAGGTAAGTATTTGTTTGGAGCCCAACATTTTGTCATTTGTGAATCCCCATGTGCGTGGCGAGTTTCCCCTTATTGAAAATTTTCCCCTGCTAGAGAAGTGGGCTCAATTGTTTCAGCTCCTTCCCCACAGCGCCGCCAGCGGATTTCCTGCAGGATTGACCCAGTTCTGGGCCATTTTTGATATGGAAAAAGCCAACCGCCTTCCATCCCACTCTATATATGATCTGGCCTACTGTGAATGTAATTAAATCAATTGCCCCTTGTATCTACATACTTAACAGGAGGACAAGGCTCTGGGAGTGTGGTTGTATGTCATGATCTCAAAAGGTTGGGTTTTCAAGAAGATGTCTTAAATTGCATCTCCTGTAGTTTTGTCAGAAATCTGCCTTTGCAGCTGAAAAATAAGTATGTCTTAGGCAAAGTTCAGCCAAAAAAGGGAAAATATTGGCCATTTACAATTTTCTGATGCTATTGCGAGCAATTTTTTTAATATTAAAATCTTGAGGAGTTGGCCAAAAGACCATGGCCGATTCTTTGTGCAACCCCATTAACTGGGGTAACACCATTTTGAAACTCACATGGGCAATATCTGTAAAATCAACCAATCAGATTTCGCCAATTGCACAATGGATTTTGGGGCAACCAGCGGAAGGCACTCCCTCAACCATCGCCAAGTCCTTTGCAACACCTACATGGGGGCCACACCCTTTTATAGGCGTGGCGGAGGTCC
This sequence comes from Massospora cicadina, assembly GCA_022478985.1. Taxonomy (NCBI): domain Eukaryota; kingdom Fungi; phylum Entomophthoromycota; class Entomophthoromycetes; order Entomophthorales; family Entomophthoraceae; genus Massospora; species Massospora cicadina. Next base: position 152,247 of record JAKSZP010009260.1, read on the forward strand.
CCCAAGGTGAAATTAATATCTCTAATGGTGATTGGTTGCGGTACATCAAAACTTTGCCACATGGGTACATCCTGCCCCAAAATCCCAATTTTCAATTTCCTAAACTATAACTCACCTCTCCTCTAATCTATAGGAGAGCTTCTCATATTTCCTAATTCAGAATGCGTTTCAGCTATTCCAAAACTATCCCCAAATTCCCTCCAACCCTCAAAATCTGTATAAATACTGATTGTCAAATATCAGGAAGGGATCACTTATCATTAACCTCCTCGCTTTTAATAAAAAGCTATAAAAATCAAATTTTCAGCGCTTATTACTAATTTTTATGAAAAACTCTTTGTGAGATCCAGCAGGCATAGCACCAGCGAGTAACATAAATCTGGATTCCTACAAGTTTTTCGCATAAGGCTGATGGTACATTGTGCCCCTGCATTGACTAAAAACATTTAAATAATATCTCCATTCATGATCCCTACCCCCTTCCCCTTGAGCAGAAGATTAACCAGGCGATTGAAAGTTACCAGGTGCTTTTGAAGCTTGATCTCATAAATATGTCAACCATACTAGACTTGGCAGAAGGTCAATAGTGGCTTATGGAGATTCATACTAGAAGATAGATCTTTCAGTTCTACATAATGGCATTAAAATTAAAAAGCCGTGGCCACATTCAAGTGAACGATTGACAATGCGCTGGATGACTTTCAGTTCTCCTGTGTGGTGGCATATATTGACAATATCCTCATGCATTCCCCCACTCCTGAGCAGCATGATAAGGACCTGGAGGCAGTGTTGGCTGTGCTGCATAAGGCTGACCCTTATGTAAAATCATCTAGGTGTGAGTTTTTCATAGATGATGTTATCTTACTAGGTACTTGGCCCCAAAGGATGGGTACACAATTACTCCCAGAAAGCTTAAGGCCATCCTCTTGTGGCCCACCCCACCACCCAGAAGCATTTAGGGAGCTCCTGGGCACCGTTATCTTTTCTAACAAATTCTCCCCACCTTCTCACAGCTGGCCGCATCGCTGTATCCTCTGATGGGGAAGAATGTTCCATTATGGTGAATGGCGTAATGCCGACAGGCGTTTGACGCCATCAAGAAGGTGTTTGTGGCACCGCTCATCCTGATATATGCTGATACCAAAAAGCCTTTTATTATGGTTTGCAATGCATCATCAGCTGTCATAGTACAGTGTTACTTTAAAAGCAGGATGGATTGGAATATCCAGTCACTTATTTTTTGTGTAAATTTGCTTCATCTTAGCCCTGGGTCATTTATTATAAGTTGGCTGCCGTTTCATGGTCACTTGTGTATTGGTGGTACCTCCTACGGAGCGTGTGACATGAAGGGACTATGCAGATAGGTCATCAGGCCCTCATGTGTTTTAGTCCCTTCTGAAGCTGGCGCATTGCCTGGCTCAACATATCATGACATCTGAAGTTTTAATTTTTGGTAAAAAAATTTTCAGTTGCTCACTGAATGTTCTCCCCAACTTGTTGAGTTTCAACCTATTCTTGAGTCTGACGGAGGAGGAAGGTCAGGACTAAATTATGGTAAATTCTCCAGCCAAAATCTTAGCTATTGCTCCTCTCACAATTTTAGTGGCAGAATGGGACTAGACGTTCCATTGGTCACTAGGGTATTAGTGAGTCAAACAGCCTGTGTGAAGGGGTTAAACCTGATTGATCATCTGGGGGCTTCCACCACATCAGTGGACTCATTATACGGTGAGGGAGAACGCAGTTTTGTTTAAATTCCTGAGTATGGATTTTGCCCCAACTCCATGGCGAGGTGATTCAGCTGCACCATGACCCTCCAGCGGTGCCATCTAGGTAATAATTTGCCTCAATTGGTAGTATTGGACATATAACTGGCTGGATTCTAAAAGATGTCCTATCGTGAATTTTGAGTTTCATAACGCGCACACAGTCAAAGTCTGATTATACAGTTCAGAATGGGCTCTCATCCCCTACAGCAGGCTGAGAGTCCGTGGACCTCAGTATCTGTCATTTTATTGCTAAGATGCCCAATTCTAGTGGGTTTAATGCAAGTATGGTGGTGGTAGACCGCTTTACCAAGTTCGCCTTATATATCCCCTGCTCTTCATCTGTCACCTCTGAGGAAACCTCCTGGCTCTTTGTGAAGCATGTCTTCTCAATGTTTGGGTTGTCACAGGAAATTTTAAGTGAATGGGGCCACAGTTTATGGCGCACTTTTGGACGGCCCTCCTGAGTATCTTGTTTTTTAGCTGTGTTGTTCCACCGCATACCATCCTCAGTCTGACGGTCAAGTGGAGCGGGTCAACCAGATCTCTACGCAGTATCTCTGGCGTTATACCATTGCCATTCAGGATACCTGAGTGGATGACCTTCCATTGGCACAATTTGCATACAATAATGCCTCCCATGCATCTACCTGGTTTTTGTCTTACAAGGCCACGTTATGGGTATAATCCCTCATTCTCCCCAGGTATGTGGCTTCAGATGGAGGCCCCTGCTGTGGAAAATCATATGCAGCAAATCCATAGAACTCAATCCCTGGTCTGGGAGAATCTGACCAAAGCTATCAGCGATTACAAGCAGTTTGAAGATCAGAAATGTCTTCCTGATCATGAGATCACATTGGGTTATCAGTCATGCTCGATATGTGTCACCTACATATGAAGGTGCCCTTGAAGAAGTTTGAGAGCAAACATTTGGGCCCTCATGTGGTAAGGAAGAATTGGGTAATGAGGCTTTCCGGTTGGCTCTCACCACTCATTGGAAACAGCACCCCATATTTTACGCTTAACAGTTCTTGCCATTCAAAGGACACTGCTGGTGGTTCAGAGCCAGTGGTGGTTGAGAACTTGGCAGATGTGGAGTGGAGGCTATTTTGGCGTCCCATTACTCACGTCACTCAGTGCTTTACTTGGTGGCGTTAAAAGGATTTTCCTCATATGGAAACAGCTGGGTTAGTGCATTCAAATGTGCAAATTGCCACGAGTTGGTGAAGGCCTTCCACATTGCGCACCCAGAAACTCTCCACTTGCCCCATAAGGTTGCCTCTATAAGGGCGATCAAGCTCCCAAAGGCGAACAAACATGTTTTGTTAGCTCAGATTCCCAGTGGGGGTGCTCCCCCGACTCAAAAAGAAAAGGGTAATGATAGTCTTTGAAAGCAACAACTGTGGCATAATCAGGAGATAATCCCATTTTAACCCAAGAAGGAGAAAAAGCCAGTGGCTATCCCCCTCATCACCCTTGGGCAATTTAGCCCATGTGGTAGATGAGAGGTGGGTGGAGGCGTATCTTTTGAAGAGCGCGTTGTTTCCCCATGCAACCAACCATAGCTGGTGCAATAAATTCAGGGTGTGTGTGGGGAGGTGGTGGTGACCAGGGGCCTTCGCCAGCAGGGTTTTGCCAGCAATTTTCACCCTAAAGGTTGTCTTAAGTGATTTAAGTTCTGCTGATGTAGTTAAATTGAAATTCACTGAGAGTAAAATGAGTAAATTGGGTTTGGGCGTGAGAATTCCCATCCACCATGGCCCTTTATATCTAGCAACCATGGGCCTGTCCCTTTAGCTATGGGTGCTACAAACCCCTTCCTGATTCAGTGCGACCAGCCATATGTGGCCTGGCCGTGGGCACACCCAGTTACCTTCCAGATGAAGTGATGCCAATCTGCCAAGTGAAATTGCTTTGAGAGTGAAAAGTTGGTGGCAAAATTTGAGCGTGGGTTGGATGGTTAGGCTGGGGTTCAATCCAGAATCATAAGAATTTCTTGATGCCAATCCAACTTAATTAATTTTTAAAAAATTTACCTGATGGTGAATGCAATCATTCAGTTCCCTCATTTGTTTGTGAGCTTATAAGGCAGTGAACCCTGACAGGTTCTGCTGTCACTCCATTTTTCCCTATTTCTACCCTTTAGCAAGTTACAAAAAACCTGATCCCTAAAAAGGGTCCAGATTTATTTGAAATTTTGGCAGTCCGCCAGACATTTTGTAACAATGGTTCTCATTTTGTAAATCTATAGCTCGTGCTTGCAGCTACCCTACTACTGTTTCATCTGTCGATATGGATGGCTGTACTAAAGGTATTCTAGCTGGTGTTCTGGGTGGTCAATCACACTGAGTTCCAGGCTAGTTTTATCTAATCAGCACGCTCCATGACAGTTACCAGCCAGTCAAAAAGATAGGGGAGATTACATTTCCCTAAAAATCAAACTCATTGCCTTCCACAATGGTTCAGTCAGCCTCTGATGGTGAAAGGGGAGGTGGGAGAGGATGTTGCTTGGACTAATGACAGTTGAGGCCTATTGTGCTCACCAGGAGATCTCCATAGAAGTGTTGACACTTTCCATAACCAGGATTTCTGAATGGTACATTTTTATATAATTGCATTAAGGTAACCCATAAAAAACTGTTGTTAGTTGCACACCTTTGGTGAATTCATCTGATTCTCCATTGGTGAGTAATGATTTGATGAAAAGATATTTTTCACACATGTATGCTCTGTTATTTGGGATATTAGGAGTTATCATCTTAAAAATGGTTTCTTTATAAGTTTTAATCAGCAAACTCAGGTTAAATCTATTCAAATTTTAATTTTAAAAATTTTGAACTCTTATAATTTTTAGGCTCTTGACTTGCCAACTGATGCTGGGACTGATTAAGCTTAAAAACATAAAATATTATAATGATCTTTCCTCATCAGTTTTCTTCATATATGTTGTGGCAATTCAATTGCACACAGTTTTATTTTCTTATGATTGCGTCAAACAAGTAAATAAACTTGCCACTTACAACTTTATAACTAATTTTTAAAATCTTGGCATCAAAAGATTATGTTTCCAGCAGCTGATGACCACCTGGAAATATCTTATGTACTTTTTACTACCTTCCCTGAAGTGGCTGCTATAGTATAAAGTTGGTTAAAGAGGTAATGGCCACCTCACTGAACCTCAACCAATATGTTGGTCCTACATTAGTTGATGCTTTAAAAAAGTGTCATGGGTCAAACAAATACACTGGAAAATAAATTCTTGCCCTCTGGAAGAAACCCCTCCAGTATACAGCCACTGAAAGATAACAAATACAAAATCAAAACACTAATAAGAAATATAGACCCCTTTTATAGACAATAGCTGAAGAATTTACCAGTTAATCAGGATGACGTCACGGGAGATAATTTGATACTTGTTAACTGAAGAGATTTATTAAATGAAGACAACGATGAAGCCATCAAATACTAGAATATTGACCCCCTTTTATACCTTTAAGAAAAATAATTTACAACTGACTAATGATAGAGTAACTCCATTCAAAATACCAACGTTAAAGGATTGAACAAACAACCATCTGAACCAAGTTACTCCAATGGAAGCAATCAAACTTTCTGTATAAGCTATACCCAAAGAAAGGCAGTTAACCAATATATAAAGTCAGTCAAAACCCTGAAGCAAGGCACATCAGAGCAGCACTACCATATGGACTTTTACTTGATCAGCATATTACCAAATTTGGAGAAGAAGTAATAACCAGGAGTGGTATTGAAGCCCCAAACCTAAAGAGATATTGAACAAGGGGCCACCAAGCATCCTGGTTCAGGGATGCCCACTGTGAGATAGAGCTCGCAGGTACAAGCATTAAGTCAAATGGACTTCAGCACCAAAGTGGAGATCAAGAAGAGGCTTACATAGGGTTTGTGAAGCCCCTACATATCACTCTCAGAATTCTCCTTATGCAAGGTGTAAGCCTTGTCCTGGGGAGAAGGTTGGCATATGCTGCTGTGTGGGTCTCGTCCTTCAAGCTATTTAAATGGTCTCATAAACATCAAATTAAGGTTTGAGCTTACATCATCAATTTAGGTTTTGAATTTAGATTATTTCCTGAATTACTCCAAATTTGGCTAATAATAATTTAAATATTAGTTGCAAATATTTTACTAAATTCAGGGCCACATTCACACAACTCCATCACCTGTGGCCCAAAGCTCCCAATATCTTAATAAGCTGTTCATTCTGGAAGCTAGCAAGTTGAACCTCTAGACCTGGACTATTGAAAGAGCTCCTACTTAAGGTTAATACTAATTTAACCAATGCTATGAAACTATCACCAGGAGATCAGGAAGTTCAGTTGACCTTCCAGATGGGATGCAATGAATGACAGGCCATGTGGTAATCAAGAATGGCTGATGAATTAATCTTTGCTATTCCTAATGATCCATGATTCCCTTTTACTTTCCAACAGTACTATAAATAGTATTTATTTATTTTTAGTAAAGTACTTTTTCAGCAAATATCTCATATTATTTATTTATTATCTAGATTAAGTTTATTCTAATAAATAAAGTCCCGAAAATTTCTGCATCTACTGAAGCCCTTGTCTTCTCAGTTGACTATAGCCTCCTGAAGTCAGCCGCTGTCATGCTCCCCAGCGTTAACACCTGTGATCACAAATGGCGGAGTTGTGACTATCACCAAACCTTATTCTGTCTTAGTATCAATTTCCATCTATCCTATATCAAGATTTTATGCAAGAAGAGTCTTATAATATTATGATTTTATTTTAATAAAGAAGCTTTTACCAAAGAATCTTAAGTTTATTCTTTGTTTTCACTTATATTTAGAATAAGTGAAGAATTGTCAGTACCTAGTATGGGATTTATAGATAGGATACTCATGAGGAAGAATACCTTAATTGCTAATAACGCCAAGGAAGAGGTTGGTCAAGGTTTCCGTTGATTTTTTTGCTAGGCCAAAATACAGAAATTATGTCTAAGATTGTTAATAAGAGTACCACCAACAGGGCGATGAGCAGCTCCAACAAGCAATCAATGATACATTGGGTATTATCAGAAGAAGATCTACTCAGAGAGGATAACCATGTCCTTCAAAAGATCGCCTGTGTTAGATTTTTAAACAGGTGATATTCCTCACATAAAAACAAAATTAGTGTGTTAATTATAAGAGGATGATTGCTGACTATTTTACTAGTTTTGGGTTTATTATATAATGATAATACCCCACTTTGTGCACCCCATTTGGTTGAGTTGAGCTGTCTTAATCCGCAGGATCAAGAAAGTATCAGGGATCATCCCTTATAGGAAATTGGTGGGTCTCACCACTGGCGACTGAGGCTGAGGATGTTGAAATAATTGATATTGTCAATTAAGATGGCGAATTGCTTAACTTTGCATCAAGAGTATTGGGAAAGAATCCCAATAGAGTTTTTTTCAATTTTGACACCAGCAACTTATGCCAAGGATGTTGAACCATTTAATATTAATTAAGTAAGGTCAAATCACATTTCAAATTTTTGAGAGTATTGGGAACAATCCCCAACAGCATTCTGGTTGAATTCAACACCAGCAATTTATGTCAAGGATGTTAATATACTAATTAATTCAGATTATGATGAATTAAGGTTAACATAATCATGGACATTTGAGGATAATGAGTTAAGCAGAGAGAATTGCCAGTGAGAGTGCAGATGAATACTTAAATTTGTTTGAGGTACGCTGACCAGGGGACAATCATTACCAATAAGCAAAAAGCAAAATAACTAAACAGACAAATCAAACAGAACAATAAACCAAAAAAATAACTTTAACCAGGTGAGGAGCAGAAACTGCTAACCCACAATGGCAGAGGGTGAAGGGGAGTTGGGCAGCTCTTCTGCAGATAAACCCTTCATGACAATATCATGATAATTGTAGAGGTGGACTAAAGTGGAGAGCCAGGGCGTTGGGGCATCAGCATATTGTGGGTGGATGGCAGTGTAAAATGAACTCTCATCCTTATCATCAAGATCAGCTTTTTTTCTTTCTCGTAACAATCACTTTAGTTACTACAATTTGATTTGAACAGCAAATTTGGATAATCACACACATGAAAGATGGGCGACTTTAATAACAAAAACAATACAACATGGGCGAGTGTCGCAGCAAGCAGTGCACTTAATGGTGCAACTAAGGGCAAGAAACGCCCTGGAGGGGGACCAGGAACCCAATCTGCAAAGAAATCGCAAACTCAGACATTATCTGGGTTTATGGTATTTACTGTAAAGCATGCGCAATACATGTACATTCAATTCAACCAACCTTTGTCAAAGGTGGAACACGGGATCAGACTCTTCCTTGAGGATGAGTCACCAACCCTGTGGGAGAAAACATGTGAGGCACAGCCCTCACTTTTCCCTCACGCGGTGTATGTAGCCACCAACAACATGGGCTGCGGCTGGATTGATATTGGTTTTGAAACAGCTGATGAAGCCAATGCCGCAGCAAAAATCTGCGCGGAAATTGCCCTCCCTGAGGGCAAAAAAATTGTGAGCACCGCGCGCACCAGATGGAGCAAAGCAAAAGCTTTGTTCATCTCCTTTGACTCGCTCCCCACCGACCTTCCTTGTAAGGTAATCGAGGAGGAGCTCCGCAAAGGTCTTGTGGCCTATGGAGAAATCCAACAACTTGAATTACAGCAATTTCGCTTAATGCTCGACCTGTGCATGGGCAAAGCTATCGCTGTAATCAACCCCTTCCCAGAAGTGGAAGAGGATTTATCCAGAATTCCCCGTGCAGCAGAATTTCACTTTGCAGATGGGGGCCAGTTGGCTGCATTCTGAGTTACACCAGAATGCACACCACCCATTTGCAACCACTGTGGCTCACTGGGCCACAAGGAACATGCATGCCCTGTAAAGAGGGCTTAATGGAAAATGATTTTTGTGAAGAAGCTATGGACGAAGATAATGAAAACTTCGCCAAAATGACTGATGGCCACCACTCATTCCGCTGGGGTGAAGATGGACTATACTCCATCGTGGACCCAGTTACAAGTAAACAGCATAAAGCAGCACAAAAATCCCACAAGGGAGCAGCAGCTGAAGCGGCGGCACATGCGGAATCTGCCATTAACCACGGACAAATTCAGGAGGATATTTCAGATATTCACCAAACCAACCAATCAGAACAATATGCCCAGGTCGAAAATTTTCACAGTAACCAGACTGATCCACAAAGCGTCATCAGTCATGCACATACTGAGGAACAATGCAACCGCAATTTGGGTGAAAATGTGGTGCACAATGCAACAAAGTTGAACCTCAAAAATATAAAATTCAATCAACAACTCGCATCAAATCAACATGAGACCTGTGCAGGAAAAGTTGATGCAAATGCAAAAAACCGCAATTCCCTTGAATCATTGGGTCAGATCAAGGGAACCAACAATGGCAGTGAAAGAGTTGGAGTACAGACGTGGAGCATGGCCAAAATGAGCCGCGATGGAATAGGACCAGAGGGTCCTCCCAACTGCTCCTGAGGCGCCACGGGCACCTCAGTGTCAATAGGGATGTTAAATATTGCGGGAGCCAGGGCTCATACGTCCCAAGCCAAAAAGCTGGCATTCCTGCAAAAACCTCTTGTAGACATCTTGGCCATCCAAGAAACCCACTGCCTACAAGGGGAAGAAGAATCCTGGTCAACAAGGGTCGCACCATCACAATCAGTATGGACATCTCACTGTGGGGAGATAGTCCAAAACAACAAAAAATCTAAAATTACAAATTCATCATCACACTTGCACGGTCAAGTCCTGGTAGCAACAATCACATGCCAAGATGAAATAATTTCGTTAGCATGTATCTATGCACCGTGCACTGCAACTGAGAGAAAAAAAATCTTTTGAAAAAATTTCTACTCTCACCCTCCCACCAGATATCATCATGTTAGGTAATTTCAACTGCTGGGATAACCCCAATACAGATCAATGGCCTAATCTCAGGGGATACCCACCTGGACACATTGAATATCGCACAATGGAGGCATCTCTTGGCTTACAGGATGCTCTTCCTCCTAATTCACCAATCCTTCCCCATATGACAAGACCCAACATACGTGAGGGATTGCTCATATCAATGAGTCGTATTGACCACATCCTCATCCCACAATCCCACCACTCAAGAATCTCCAAATTTACAACAAAAAAGATCAATTTTTCTGTTTTTGATTAGTTATGGTGCAGTTAGTGCCAACCCAATCCACACACAGGTGTCGCCTTGGAGAAAGCTTCACCCAGAAAATATAAAATTGCCTGAGATATCTGACTGGATTGAAAACAAGGCTACAAACCCAGAATTCACAGCCCCATTCACTTCAGATTCCATTGGAACATGGGAAAATTTCAAAAAAGATTTAATCAACAAAACCTGACATATTGCATCACGCAAGTACACCGCGGACACAGTCACAATCAAGCGTATCTTGGCAGAACTAGACCACCTGGAAATAAATACTCTGAGATCTGGCTATAGGCCTAATTGGGGACGCAATGGGCAGAAATTTCAGCCTGACTTAACAATTTCATCTTTGAACACCAACACAGAATCAAAGTATTAGACAAAGGTAAGTTCATAAAGGAAGGTGAAACCTGTTCAACATGCTTTTTCCACCAATTCCACTCCCGTGGAAACCAGCCCATGTGCACACAGGTCCGCAAGACCAACGGCACTGTGGCAACTGACTCTGAGGAGGTCAAGGCGGAAGTACACCACTATTACACCAAATTATATCGCGGTATGCCAACAGATCCACAAAATGTTAAAGAATTTTTTCAAACTGCCAAGATACAAAGTACACCACCAAATTACAATATACTATCCCTTATCACATGGGAGGAGCTTTGGGAAACAATTCGCGGTGCACCACGTAGGAAATGCCCAGGGCCTGATGGGATACCCTACGAATTTTACAAAAAATATTTTCAACAAATCGCCCCCCTCCTATTGGCGTCAATGAACCAGAGTTTGTTGGAAACACGCCTATTACCAGGAGGCCATGAATCCTACGTTATAACCTTGTATAAAAAGGGTGACAAGTTGGACCTGGCCAACTGGCGCCCAATTGCACTCTCCAACACTGACACAAAAATTCTAACAAAAATTCTAGCAGCTAGATTAGGCGCAATTGCATCTGACGCCCTATCACCCAACCAGTTTGGGTTTGTACCAGGGCGTTCAATCTGGAACAACATACACCCTGTTGCAAACATTTGCCAATCCAAAAGCAACTGGTGCCCTGATCTTCTTGGATCAGGAAAAGGCGTATGACCGTGTTAGCTGGCCATACCTAAAAGAATGTCTACATGCCTTCAAACTCCCACCAAGATTCATAAAATGGGCGATGCTCCTAACAGAATCTGCAACCATGGCTGTATGCGGCCCTGGATTCCTAACAAACAAGATTAAACCACACAGAGGGCTCAAACAAGGGGATCTCCTCAGCCCACTGCTATACAATTTCAGCTTTGACCCGCTCCTCCAAGTAACTGACTCACGTCTCATGGGGATAACCGCACAAGGACAACCAACAGTCAAGATACTGGCCTTTGCAGATGACTGCGTAGCAGGTGTAGCAAACAATGAAGATGCCCAACAGCTGGAACACACTCTAGAGGAACACTCCAAGGTGAGCAATGCATCGCTCAACAAAAGGAAGACAGAAATCATCCTCTTAGGCAAATACACAAACAATTGGGCCACAACATCAGAACCTCACACCAACACTCGAAGAAAAAACCCAATTATTTTACCCTTTACAACACCTCTCACCACTCCTGTCTGACACCTTGGAATCTGGCTAGAATCAGGGGGATATGCTAATGATACAATGGAAAGTAACCTGTTACAAGGGGTATCCAAACGCGTAGCCTCCCTCAAGGGGAGAACCCCAGGACTAACAGGACAAGTTACAGTTGCTAACTCGCTCATCCTCCCAATACTGTGGTACCAGGCCCATGCGATAGCCTTCTCACCTACCTTTATAACCTCAATTCGCGCGCTTATCCAGGGCTTGCTATGGCCTGGCTCTCACCCTCTTATACGGATGGAAACACTATTTGGCCCACGCTCAAGCGGAGGCATGGGACTAATAGATTTTTAGAGCCATGCCAATCACATCCTAGGTACCTGGATAAAGGAAATCCTTGCTCCAGACCTCCCACAACAACATTGGTCCAGAGCAGCAAGGACTAACTTTGCACAGGCGCTCAAATTAACCAACCCACATAGTCCACCCAGACTACTTTCATACCTTGCCAAGCACCCTACTGCAACGGGTCCACATGGAACCTCCCCTCATTTCAAACATATCCTCTGAACTATCCGCCATATGGAATGGACCATAGAGAACATGGGTACTATACAGGGAAGGGGACGACCCAGCCCCAAATTCAAATTAAGAAACCCAGAAAACCACCCCCAGAGGGATATGCTCAACAACCCCAAGCATAGCTAGGATAGAATACCTAGATATGCTGGACATTCCCTATGATTTAACCACACAGAAAGAAATGTGGAAAATGACACACCACCCACTCCTACAACCAAGGATAAGAGCAAACGCCTGGCGCTGTTTGAGAAGGACCTATAGGATGGCGGACCGCTCCAACTCCCTCCACAAAACATGTGCAGTGTGTGGAGGGAGGGATCCCTACATCACCGCCTAGAAACATGCCCCCCAACCAAAGCTATATGGCAGGAAGTCGCACGCCTGCTCAAGATTCAAAACGAACAGGAATTCTCGATATCAAAGAGTATCTTCGCGCTCCAGATTAAGTCACCAATCCCATCTACCCTCCGTTCCCTAATAATACCCATTGCAATGTGGACAATACACACAATTGCATAAGATGCGTTCAAGGGCACGGTCCCAACCATTCATGGGATTATTAACAGATTCCATGTCCACTTACTAGAGCACTTCCAAGCCTGGCTCTATGGATATATGAGACCAAGACAAAAAGCGCTCATAGAATCATGGTTCCCACTCTGGTTCCTCCACACAGACCCTTTCCTTCACACCTGCTCCATAGCAGGGGAAACCCCCTCAGAGTAGTGCACCAACCCCCCCCATACCTGGCAGCCCGCTTCCAACAGGGGTAACTTGAGTACCCTGGGGTGCCCAATTTTTATATTTCTTAGTTATTCTCTTAGTTTCACATATATTTGGTAACATCTGTCCCCTGGTCAGCTTACCTCAGTTAAATAAAATCATCAAGATCAGCTTAGGAGACAGCTTCAACAAATTCCAATAAGTGATGTTCAGCTTGAATGCAGGAATTAGGGAGCTAATCAAAATTGGATAAAAATTATTGGGTGATTTTAGCAGATGTGTTGATATCTGCTAGTTAAGCAACATGTATGACAGTGGCTTTGGCATCATCAAATAATTGAGTGATTTTGCTCTGGGGTGCTTCAGGGAAATCAGGGAGGTAGTAGAGTGTGGTCAGCCCTAGTTGGAATTGAGCCACTGATTGGGCCACTGCTTTGTGTAGGTTGTGGCATTGGGGAGAGCCCACCGCTGCTAAGGCAAGCTGGTGGTCATTTTGGTAGGGGGTGGCATTGGATTTAGGAGAAAAATGTTTGGGGGATGGGGTTTTGTCAAAATCAGAAAAGAAAAATTTGGCTCAACCATAATTGAACTGGCTGGGAGGTTCACCTGAATCCTCACTCATAATAACTTTACCTGATTTGTCAACCTCAGTCAATAGGTCCCATGGATTTTGGTTTACAAAAATAGTAGATGACAAATTTGGGTGGGTAATAGTCAAAAGGCCTGCTTGGGTGCTAATAGTAGTCTAGGCCTGACTCTGATTGGTGTGGGCAAAATTGGGTGGGTTGATGCAGGTGGTTGATTTGGTGGAGGCTGATTTCCCACTCTGGCCCATCAAATGAGAACGGTGAGTGGGAGGGGGCAACAAAACGCCTCTTTTGGACTCTGCTGAATGTGGATCAGAAGCCACACCAGAGGAAGTGGCTTGGGGGCGATATTTTTTAGATGGCTGAGTTTAAAACAGAGAGGACAAATTTGGTGACAATTATCCACCCAAGCCCAAAAGTTGTGCTTAGATGCCGCTGCAATACAAGCATGGGGGGATTTGTTGGGCTATGGCAGGGTGGTGTAGGATAATGGTGACAGTTGTGAGGTGCAGAAAAGAGGTCTGCACCAGAAGGAATGGTGAAGACAAGGTTTGACCGTGTCCCATAAGCCAAAAGCCCCACCATCAGCTGATCATATAAAATGTGGGGTGGGAGGTGAGATGAGAGGGATGCAAAGGACACCACCAATGTTGTATCTGAAGAAAGGCGAGTATGGGTAGTAGGGATGGGAGTACTTTTATAAAGGGGGAGTTAAAGCTGCTGCTGAAGTATCCTCCTCTGTTGGGAAGATTATGTTGAATTAGCCCTTGAATGAGCGGTAATCAATAAAGCCAGCCAGTGCAAATGCAGTGGTGGACAATTCAATAATTGCCTTGTTGGAATATGGGAACAATTGCCATAGGTGACTCATAGGAAAACCAGATATGGAGCGATGGAGGGTGAGAGGATGGAGGTGAGAAGGGTGGATGCGCGCCAGGTGGAGCACTAAGTCCTGTGGTGGGACAAAATGACTACAAGAATTTGGTGGGTTATTTGACCCTGTTCAAATGTATTTGCCCTCAGGGTGGAAAACGCTAGGTGGTGGAGCACCGCTAGCCCACATTGGAGTAGCAGGCAGCGGATCTGTGGACGTTTTTAAGAAAATGGGTATGGCCAGATGGCATTGGTAAATTAAACTCTTTTTTTCTTGTAAAATTCGCTCAAAGTGAGATCATTTAAAAAGAAAAAAGTGCAGATTAATACTAAGCAGGGAGAATCACCAGTGAGTGCTGACAATGCCAGAAATAATGCCAATGACGCAGACAGGCAAGAAATGCCTATAGATAGTTTGATCTTCTTCTTAATAAAAGATCTTATCTTTTGTTTGCCTACATTATTAAGTTTTCAGTAGACAGAGGTTAGCTTAGCTGATAGAGGTGGAATTAAAGATCCTTAGAGGTTAGGTGCTAAGTTAAAACACCTGGAGTGGTTGGTGCAACCAACTCTCAACTTTGACCTAGATGGAAATTTCATTGGAACTTGGGCAACCAGCAGCAACAATGATAAACTGGAAAGATTGAAGGGAGGCCCCAAGGGAGTCAATAGAGGCCACTGAACCACAATCATTAGACAAGTCCCAGGAGAGGATCTCTGAACTATAATGAGTGGTCAAGTCTCAAAAGGAGAAGTTTTTGGTCTGCTGGGTTGGTGGGTTTCCCTGCAAATCTTATGGAAAGGTCACTAATGATTGTGAAAGAACAAGGGCCAGCAGCCTTCACACTGTTTGGCCTGGCACACTAATAGAGTTACCTATTGTTGAGAATGAAAAATTCTCAACAGCCTGGTCTCTAATCTGTGTTTAAAAGAACCCCCACCAGTAAGTCAGTCACCTAAGTTAAGTAAGAAAAGGCCAACAAGTTGTCTAAATGTTTGGCTTTTTCCCATTAGTAGGGCAGAATGAGTGCAGGGAGCTCTCTGCACCTTCACCACAGGAAGATTTAACCATAGCCAAATTGGAATTCGTTCCTGATACTTATTTGTTATATCAAAGGATTGATGTTAATCTCATATTGACAGGTTTGTTTGTTGTTCTGGTAGTCAGGTTCTTGTAAAGCATGATTGTTATAAGAAAACAAACTCATTCTTACTTTGGTAGGTTTTGTTTACCAGATTAAAGTTTTGGGATGGCGATTGTCCCAAGTAAACCAACATCATTGCCTTCCACATTGGTTCAGTCAGCCTTTGATGGTGGAGGGGGAGGTTGGGGAGGATGCTGTTTGGACTTCTGGCAGCTGAGGCCTCTTAAACCCACCAGGAGACCTCCAGAGGAAGTGTCAACACTTTTCTTGACCCATGTATCTCTAAATGGTATATTCCCCGCTTTCATGTCTGATTCAATCATAAAAAAGCTGTTGTTAGTTGCACCCACTTTGGTAAATTTGCAGGATTCTCCTTGGTGAAGGGTGATGCAACAAAACAATAGGTTTGCATATATATACCCTATAAGTCAGGATACTGGGAGTTTTCATGGTCTAGATGATATTTTCCAAGTTTGGGTTGGCAAACCTTGGATAAAAATTAAAGATATTTAAAATTTAAGATTATGGAATTTATTGGCTCTTGATTTGCCAACTGATTCTGGGATTGTTTAGGGTTCTGTGAAAATCTGAGGATTACTCACTTGATAAATAAAATCATGCATGTTTATTGGGCTGAAGTTCAGCTGAATGATCCTTGATTTTGCCAGTGACTTACAATTTTTTGGACCGTTTGGAAACTCACTAGGCATATTTGAATAGTTCTGACTCTTTTGGTTAATTTTGGGTGTAATTTTCCCTCTGTAATTAGGGACTTCAATCAAGGCAGGCAAAGTTACAAGCTGTGGATCCTGAGATCCCAGCTTGCTGACACTCTCCAAAAGCAACTTAAGATAAGGAATGGAAAGAGGATTAAATAAAATTGATCTTTATTAGAATAGGGTATTTTGATAATTATTCATTAGGGCAGGCACCGGTATTTATACTTTAGAACATATCCTGGCCACATTCAAGCACACAATCTCAACAGACTATTTTCCACCTCAGTTGGGCCCTTAAACTGATACAACTGAAACCTATTGCTAGGTTTATTGGTGGCAAAATACTCTTATATTCAGGAGGATTTCAGGGATGAAAATCATGATAATGAGCATGCAAAATTACCCTAGGATCATTTCAAAATGAGTTTCATCATACTGCTGATGAAATATGAATTCTGGGAGATTTTGGCATCAATTTAAATAAATTATGTACCCTTAATTGTGATGTCAGCAGGCCTCTCTTAATATCACTAGGTACTCCCATTTGGGCAGTCCATGTGCAAGTGCTATTGTGCTGGTTTCATATATTGATATACAAAAATTATTTTAGGACCAGCTCAAAATATATTTTTATCATACAGCTGACAAAAATGACTCCCTAATTGGGATATCAACTGGTTCTCTTGATATCACTAGGTACTCCCATTTGGGAAGTCCATGTGCAAGTGCTATTGTACCAATTATGAAGATTGACATAAAAATTTACCCTAAGGTGGGAAAAAGATTGCATTTTTTTCATCAATTTGTTCATGGGACTTAAAGATGTTTTCTTCAGGTTGATCCAGGAAAATTTCTTATGTTGAATATTTAATATTGGTCCCAATTAGTTGGTACTAGTTTCTGAGGTTTTAGTGCAGCAATAATTGGCCCAACTGTGTGACTGTATTCAGTCCAAGCTTCCAATAGAAAAATCAAATTGAATTGATATTGAGTTAATCAGTCTGGCCCAAGTAGTTTCAGATAATATTGGCCTAAATATGCAAGTATATTTGGCCCAAGCTTTTGATAATATAATTAAATCCATGTTGCAATAATTGGCCTGAGCCATGTTATTGCAATAGGCTTTAATTATAGTATTAGCTTGAACATTAGGAGGATAATCAGCCTGATCTGTTGGTTGTCAAAGGGTTTATTTTTGAGTCAACCACCAGAATCTAACAGGTTTAATACCTAGATTATTACAGCCATTTTAACACATTAATTTACTTTGAATTTGGTGCAGCTATTATTTTGTGCCAGCTTGGTTTTCTTATGCCTCCATCATGCAATTAAACAAACTACTGATTACAACCTTATTATTTTGTTTTTTTTTAATCTTGGCATCAAAAGTTTTGCAACAAGTGGCTGATGACCACCTGGAATCCTCTCAGCATTTTTTACTTCCACTGATTTGATCACAATAGAATATTGTTAGTTAAAGCAGGAATAGTCACCTCAACAAACCTGAACCAATATGTTGGGCTCACTTAAGTCATCTCATGGGCAAATGTTTGGGTCTTTTCCCCATTGATAAGACAGGATGAGTTTAGGGAGATTTCTGTACCTTCATCAGCGGATAGATTTTGCGATTGCCAAAGTGGAATTCATGCCTGACACTTACCTGTTATATCAAGAGATTGAGGTTACTTTCCTATTGGCAGGGTTTCTTGTTCTGGTGGTCAGGCTCATGGGAGGCATAATTGTTACACGCCCAACAGTTTATCATATCCAAAAATCAATCTGATGGCGCAGTTGGAAATTCTGCTGACCTTTAGGCTTGTTTTCCCCATCATACATCCCATTTTGCACAGGTTTGGTATTTAAGCCTCCTTTAATTCTAAGAGAACCCCATATTAAAATCCTAAATGTGTTTTTGGGCTTTTTGAAATCCATTTTTACCATAATAAGATGTTTGGGTTGGCCAACTTGGGATTTTGCTTTTGTCAGCAATTCATAATACCTACCAGTTTTTGGCCAATGTAGCAGGCTTCAGCCCATTGCACCGGATCTATTAGCTTTATCATGGGAGAGTTGTTGGCTGGCATTTGGGGGAATACTTGAATTTCCCTTGGTTTAGGCATACTGAGTAGATGGTGATAAAATAAACATGAAATAGATTTGAAGATGTAAATTTGAAACTTTATTGAGATGGGAAGCAGGTCTTTATACCTGCTTCTTGAATATCTAATGGCAAAATGTTCCACATTGAAGAAAATTTGCATAAAAATGAATATCACGATAAGCGTTTGATCGGCGCAATCCTTTTTTTAACCGACTTTGAAAAAGAAGGTTATCAATTCGACCTGTATGTATGTTTTTTTGTTTTTTTTTCTGTTTGTTCGCGCATAACTCTGAAAATACTGGACCGATTTGGATGATCATCTTCTCCAAAAATCGAGGATGCTCCAACTTAGGTCCCATTTTACTTTTGTAAGTAGTGGACAAGTATCTGCCCATTAATTTAGTAAATATATCAAAATGGACTTGGAAGCGATGGGTACTTGTGGGACTAATACAACACCGGATAAACTTTTACCGGCATAGGTGAAGCGATAGCTTCGTTGCACATTTGATACGCCCTATGGCTGGGGGATATGTTCAAAATTCAGTCAGTATGAGCTCATAGCGGGACGAGCTTAAATCATTATAGATGGCTATCGTTTTTGCATAAGTTGACCAATAAAATCATCTAAATTTGATAAAATAAACTACTTTAGATAATGATCAATAAATTTACATAGACTGACTAATAAAAGCAACCAAATCTAATAAAATGAATTACTGTAGATGGCAATCAGTAAATTCAGCATATGTTGACCAATAAAATCATCTAAATTTGATAAAATGAAGTATTATAGATGGTGAACAGTAAATTTAGTATAATTTGACCAAAAAATCAACTAAATTTAATAAAATGAATTATTATATTTGTTTATAAGATACTATATATAATAGATATACAATAAGTTTTAATTTTATAGAGAAATAGTTAGGGGAAAAACAATATATAGAGATAGTAATATTTAATAAAAGTAGGAAAAAGAGCCACTTTAAAAAATACACTAATTTTTTGAGGGGAAAAGAGCTGGGGGTAAAGTTTTTTTGGGAAAAAAAGAACCTTCTTGAAAATTTTTTTTTGGGAAAAACCTCCTTTAAAAAGCTCTAAAAAGTATGAAATAATTGAGAAATTAAGCCTACTCAATAAAACCCTTTTTTGAAGTCGGCGCCATATTTTAACAGATCTAATAGGTATTTATAATTTATATACTCAGTACTATATATTCTAAGTTGTTTATAGTTTACACTTGGACACAATCCAGATATCTATATCTATATATATATAAAACAAAGTCATGTTAGTTACACCATTTATAACTCAAGAACGGCTGAACCGATTTTTATAATCTTTGCTTTGTTAGATTTGTCTCTGCCCCGAATAGCAGAATAAAATTTTAAAAAATATTATTTTAATAGTAAAATAAAAAGTTTTATATGTAACAAGTGAAAATCCTATATATACTTTGATGGTATTCGCTATATTGTTACAGCTGAGCAGTTTGATATTCAGCTGATTTGATATTTTAAATGGTTTTGTTAAGTGGTTAGTGGTCATTAGGGTATTTAACAAGTTTATCTAAATCAAAACTTTGAATCAAAAGTCCAATTGATTTTAAAAATACCTCCTCTAGCATAATCGGCTCAGCTTTTGGCTCTAAACTTCAACTCTATAAAAGGTCAGTTGTTCGAATCCTGGCGTAATCTATATATATAAAAGCAAATGTGTATGTGTGTGTGCGATGCCCAGCCAAAAATAGAGCATGTAGAGCTCTGAAAATTTAGCTATAGGTGGACGGGAGGGGGTCCGTGTGCACCTTGAAGCCCGATTTTTAATTTTCATATTAAAATAAAAAGTTTTATATGTAACAAGTGAAAATTTTATATGTTTTTAATGGAAATCGGTATATTGTTACGGCCAAGAAGTTTGATATTCGGTTGGTTCGGTAGTTTAAATGGTTTTGTCGAGCGGTTGGTGGGTTTGTGTTGATTAATAAGCTTAACGGTTTAAATAAAGTTAGTGATTGGTTAATTTAATAAAGTTGATTGGTTTTGGTAAGTAGTTGTGATTTTGGTTGTTTCGATACATTTAGTTTTGGTTTACGAAGCGGTTGGTGATTGGTTGATTTTTAATCTAATGGTTTTAGCTAAGTGGTTTAGTTGTTTAGTTAATTCGATAGGCTTAATTGGGTATGGCTGAATGGTTGATAAATTTATATTGATTAAGTATAATTTGATTACTTAATTTTATCGATAACCATCTACAAATATAAAAAATATAAGTTTATCAGATGAACTTTAAGCCCACAAACAAATCTGTGTAAACTGGGTATCGACAAGAATTAATCTTAAATTTTATTTACAAAAGAATCAGTATGTTAATTTTGTTTATATAGGTGCATTATCTCGAGCAAATAACCAAAAAGCACCAAACTTGGCACAAGTATTCTATAAAGTTTGGGAACGGAATGCTAATATGTAATTGTTTAATATAATCATATAAATTTAAACATCAGTTCTATATAAGATCTAGAATGTATATTTCTAATGGTAATTATATAGCAATTTGGCTGTGTATTTTCATATTCATTTAATTCAATAGTTTCATAGGCTTTGATATTTAGTTGGTAGTTTTTGGCTGTTTTGTAAGTTCAATAATTGGTTTTTGCTGAGTGGTGGTTTATTTTTTGGTTGATTAGATAGGCTCAATAGTTTCAGATAAGAGATTGATGGTTTAATTAATTTGGCAGACTTAATTGATTTTAGCTAAGTGGTTGGAGGTTGGAATTTTTAATAGGTTTAATGGTTTCTGAACTTATTGATAGCTATCTACCAATATAAAAGCTAAAATAATTTAGCAACTGATTGATTTGATAAGTTTATTTTATTTGGCCGAGTGGTTGATGGTTTTTGGTCGAATCGATAGGATACAGTTTAGCTTTGGAGGTGATTAGTTATTGGTTGATTTGATAAGTTCAGTTAGTTTTAGCTGAGTGGTTGGTCTTTTTGGTTGCTTCGATTGAGCAATTAGATTTAGCTGAGTAGTTATTGCTTAGCTATATAAAATCTAAATTAATCATTTCGAATCACCTAAAATTCTAGACACCATAGCGAAGCACAGGTAACTCTACTAGTAAGATATAATTTTGGATTTATGAGCAAAATTCTACAATTCAGTTTAAAATATGGCACCGACTTAAAAAAGGGTTTTATTGAGTAGGCTTAATTTCTTGATTATTTTATACTTTTTAGAGCTTTTTTTAAAGGAGGTTCTTTTTTTCCCAAAAAAATTTTCTGCTTCTAACTCCGACACCTTTATTTGAACCTTAGATACAAATCATTTCAGCTCGAAAACTCAATTTGTCCTTATCAAAAAAAGTGCTCAATTGAAAAAAACCATGGTGTCATAAATGCTATAACTAATCCACCCTTACGCAAATAATAAAACTCAATTACAGCCACTAACGATGACTGGGTGTAGTTGTGCACATCTATAACCACAAGCTAAGTTGGGGTAAAAATGCTGTAACAAAAACAGCCACTAACGACGAGCAAAAGTCGATCCAATTGAGAACTCACAGATTTGGTCATCTGATTGCTTTAAGGGGAATGGCGACAAAAGTACAGTTTTAGTGCTTTCAACCCTTATTTTAAGGTAAACCAAACGTAACTTAAGGATATTTGACTGTATAGTTGATTCTATATATCATGCTAAGTGCACGTTAAGATTATCTAATGGTTGCCCTTGGGGAAGACTAGCCTCTTTTTATCTCCAGTTTTACACTACTTGCCTTTTTTATAGGAAAATCGCTCATGCGTTAAAGAGTAACATACGTTTTTTGATTTGCTCAATACTTGAGTTGGTTACTTGTTATTCAAGGATGACTTTTTGTGTACCCCTTTTACCTTATTAGATGTTTTACTGGTTTTTATTTCACTTATTTTATATTTGAGAGGCTAAGCTGCTGCTGTTTGTCTAGTTTTTGAAAAGTCTTACCATTCAGTATCTCTGGGTTTCAAATGAAATCTTTATCTGCTTCCTCACTTATTTTAGGCGGTGTGCTTTTAACTTTTAAGTAGTTTTTGTACACAGGTTTAGGCTAGTTTGGCTTAAGCTATTTTGTAAAAGTTACTCTTATTTTACTGGTTTTTGAGTTGCTTTTTAGTTGTTAGATAGTTATCTTTACGAAACGCAAGCCATCATGTTATTTCTATATTCCGAATTTATTTATTTTTAAGCATGGTACTTTTTATATGATCACCCTTTATTAGTTGTATACAAGTCTAAAGCTTTATTACAAGTTAAAAGTGATTTAATAATTTGTTTTATTTACAAGCGCTATTCGGTTTATTGTTAAGTTTTGTTTGCTATTTTAACTTGCTGCTCATTGAAGATTGTGCAGTTTTAACAGAAAGCTGAGTGGTTACATAGAGCAGTTCAAGGTCTTTTGTGAATTAAAGCACAGCAAGCTAAATTGGAAGGGAATATTTAACTTTGATTTATAAAGTTTAAGCGGACTCAAATTACTTTTTTAAAGCGTTATGCCAATTCGACTAGTTCATTGTTAAGCTTTAATTGCTTATATGATTATCTAGCTGGTTAAGCTTTGATTAGACGTTATCTATTAGAGATGAGTTTGTTGTATCTGACACTTCTTGAGCATAGCCAATAAAACAAATTAAAGTCTTTAAAATTAAAAATGCTTTAAGATTTAGTATTTAGTTGGATCTTATACACCTTTTTTGTTACAGTTTTCGCTCAAATATCTTCAAACCTGGGGCTTACTTGAAGCTTTTAAGTTGCATATAAAAGTTTAATATACTATTCTATACTACTTTATCAATATTAAGAACTCAGTTAATTTTAATAACTTAATTTAGGTGGCATTCATGACGAGTCCCGGATTTGCAAAAATAAGTAGTGTGATCATCAGATTACCTGGGAAATCGCCCGAAAAGCTAGCTTTGATAGAGGATTGTTCTGTGACAAACCCCCAAAGTGGAAGCCTTTACATTGGCAAGGCAACAAAGCACTCTTTGAGGGTCACCCCCAACCTGACGAGTAGTTTAATTTTGCTTCATCTGAACTCTGAAAAAGAATCACCAATGAAGATTCACACTAAACTCAGAAAAGACGCTGATTTAAAAAAGGAATCCAGCTCGCCCACTTCCACCTCGGCAAGCAATCATTCCGATACAGCATCTTCCAACTCTTCTATAATATCTCAAGCTATCAATGGACCAGTGGAGCCTATTTCTATAAGGCTAAATTCTCGCTTCCTCTCCAAAGCCCCCAAGCCCCTACCAAAGTATGTTGTGGAGCGTGGCTTTGTATCAAAAGCCACCTACCATCTATGCCCTAAGGAGTGTCTCCCCAGCATCTTGGGGCCCCCATTGGATGATCCCCTTCTGCCAATTGTGTTTCCTTTGCTCTACTATAATACTGGTCGTACCTTTGCCTCTTATGACAGAGACTTTTTACCCTGGGCTGATCCCACTTGGATCCGCATTTGCACACCAAAGCTTATTCCTGTAGAGCCCTCCCTGGGAGAACTTTTACTAAAGTCAAGTGATTCTCATAAGCCAGACAAAAGGAGAGGAGAAAAGCAAAAAAAAGAGAAAAGGGGAAAAAGAAACAAAAAGGAAAAAGGTGATAAATTGTACTGCATGAGTTATGCTAAGCTGTTGCTAAATTTAATTAAAAGAGCATTTAACTTAATCAAGTATCCCATAATTGATTTTTAAAGGTATTTCTTTGATAATAAAATACTTTTAGGTACGCTGCAAACTTTGGTGCTCAGGTTCAGTTTAGCTGTTTTATACTAGTTTAATTTTTAGCTCCAACTGAATCTACATATATGCCTAGATCAAGCCCAGTTGCTCAAGTTCATATTTAATTAATATTAACCTATTGCCATTTATTTATGACAGTTGATAGTTTACAAATTATACAGTTTAGATTGTGATTAGAAAGGTACCTGGGTCCCAATTATAAAATGCTGGGATGATAGTTTGAAAATATTAAATTCAACATCATTCAAAACTCCTTCTACCCTAGTAATAAAAGGTTACTTAAGCCATATTAGATATCCTTTTTATTAGCCATCCAGTACTATTTTTGACATACTTTATAGTTTTTTATCCCAGTATGATTCTAATATCATGGTTAGCTTCAACTTTGACTGTACTCTAATTTCCTGCTGCACTGTATTCTTAATTTATATAACTTTAAATTTGTCTTAAAACCATTGATGGAATATTATATAAGAAAATAGTTTGCTAGATTTACTATATAACTATATAGCATGGGCAAATAGCTAACCACCTTATTTAGATTTGTTAGTGCATAAAAAATTGCAGAGTATAATTTAATTAAACAAACAAGCTTTAAGAATTAGCTTTATAGCGTTATTACTAGTAAGAGACTATGAAGAAGATTATATAGTGCAGGTATATCCAAATGTAACTATTTTGCACCTTGTAAATAATTGGCACACCATAAATTAGTACTGTAAAAAACCAAATTTTATCTCATCACTTTTTACAATGGTTAATTTCTGTGAAACCTATGTAGTATAAAAACTGAAGCTATGGCAAGGCAATACATATTCTTATAGACCCAAACCCTAATAAGATAAGGGTTTCTTACATTTTTTGGGGTTTAATATTTTAAAGAGTTGTCCTATTGACTTGTTTTGCCCACAAGAACTGGAAAACTTAGAGCCTTGGAGCTGAGCTGATTGCTGACATAAGAAGCCAGGCTGGTATTAACTTAGATGAATACTTCTCTATAAATTATGCTTAGAAGTGATGATGCATTATAAGCTAAGTAACAATTAGAGAAATAAGCTTAAACAACAATAGTATTCTTTATTTAATAACCTTTTTCACTATTTATAATTCAGATTGGAACATGTCTTCTTAAGAGGTACTGTTGATCCTTATGGACAAAATCTTTATTAATAGTTTTAGTGAGTACCAATCAAGGGATTTACCCCTGAAGAATTTTGGAAGAGAATATAGTAATATCATGTGTGGGCTTCCTTTTTTTAGGCAATCACAAAAAGGGGATATCAATATGTTAATGCCTCCCTTAAGATTCTGTTGTGAAAAAAAGTATTTTTAGGGACTTGGACATTAATTCAATTAACTACAGTACCATATTGTATATCTAAATAGAATAATACCCTTTTTCATAATTTTTAGGACCTGATCAGGTAGTATTTAATTTATAAAGTTGACTCCAGGCAGTGGTAGTAGAACAAAACCAGGTGTTTTATCTGATACTTAGATTGCTTAATAATGTATTCTTAGGGCTCAAACTCTTCACTTAAACTGTGCAGTACCCTTTCAGGCATAAGAGCGGGCCTAGGGCTCCATTAAATCCCTTATTGCAGATAAGTAACTTGACTCATGTGGTGGATGAGAAATTTACTCCATTCCACTAAAGATCCTCCTTCTCTGCTCCCCTTTTCTTCTTACTTATTGGAAATGATTGGGGGTTTTCAGGGAGGTAGTCCAGTCCAGTGCCTCCATCAGTGGCCTAGGGCTCATCCCACACCTAGCCTGATTAATTGGGATAATTCATAAAGTGCCAAAAATCTGCCTCAAACCCAAAAAACCATAAACAAGTAAAAAAGGACAATTAGGTTATATTTTATGAAATGGATGATATATTGACACTCCAGGTTTCCCAAACCACCTCAAAATTACGCTAATTGACCACCTAGTTTGAATGGATCATACAGAACTGGCTGCACCAATTCCTCAGTTCAATTAAATTTATGCAGGTTTGGGTTATTAACTTAAACATTTACTGATCTACAGGCTCAGATCTGAAACTTCTATGAAGCAATCCAAAATTTTCAAAACAATTCCTCCAACCTTTACTACGCTTCCTAGCCCACCTGTCAGATTCAGCATCATGGGCTTTAGCCCAGGACAGTTTATGGGCTTCTTTCCAATTCTCTCCTCCCCTTCTTATAAATATAATATTCCCTCCTTGGGATGTTGTCATTTCAGTATATAATTGTGACTCTCCTTTAATAAACCTTCCATTTCCTGTATAAATTTCTGTGGACTCCACCTGCTGCAAAATTCTCAGATTTTATATATAATCCTGCAAAGCATGTAGCAATTTGTGTGGTAGTACCAATAATTGTCAAGTGTGCACTCTAATCCATTAATACAGCAACCTGTTGCACCAATGCCAAGTTTGTGAGAAGGTGCTTCCCTGACCATAACTGTGGGAATCTATCTTATTTGTTACTCTCTGGTGCTTAAAACGCCGCTGGATTCCACATCCATTGTTTAGAATAAGGATAAAAGACCTTAAAAACAAAAACTAGGTTATATAATGTTTATTAGTGTTGGTAGGGGAGAGAAAAAAATGAGCCCTCTTGATATCATACCTCTCAGTATTTAAACTGTATTGAGGGTCAAAGGGAAATAAATGGTACATCTGGAATAGCTTAGTATGGTCCAAATTAGGAAATATGCGGAAATAACCTATCAAAACAAAGAAAACTCAATTCATTTTGGCTGAACGATGGATGGGGAGTTAATTTTAGGCAAAACATATCTGCAGGGTAATGTTTTAGTATATTTTAGCCAATATCCTTCTGAGAAAATTATTGCATCTTGGGCAACCCCCACCAAGCCTATAAAAGGGGGTGGTCCCCGCTTAGGTGTTGGCTTTGAATCTGATATGACCTTGGGAGAAACCTCCAATGGTTTCCCCAGGTTCTCCTTGGGGTTGGGGCAATTCAACTTCCAAACTTTGTGCTATTTGCCTGTTTAATATTTGTAAAAGTGTTACCCCAATTTTTGGGGTTCCACCAATAATCAACCAGGGTCTTTTAGCTGATAGAATTGTTATTAATATTTAAATTACTCTTATCATCATCGCAAACTTGTAAATGTCTGACATTTCCCCCTTTTGGCCAATTTTGACCCAAAAAAATCTTATCTTGAAGGCGGGAGGGCAAATGTCTGACAATGACCATTGATCCAATGCACACATTGTTTATTCTCTTGATAGGGGTTCACCTCACTGACCCACTATTGGTTTGGTTCAATCTGGCCCCCAAGTGTTCTCTCACTATTCCAACTATGGAAAGCCTCTCACAAGAAAAGATCACTTGATTACCAATCTTCTCAGGCCTCAGGTATCTTGGGTATCCAGAGCACTCTTCTCATGTGGATTTCCCCTGCGCATAAGGGAGATTTAATATGACATCCTGCCACTGTCACCAACCCCACGCAGCTTCTTGAACTAAACCAACTGTCAGGATTTTTCCAAATTCTCTTGTCTTTGGAGATTCTAATCCATTGATTCCCCCAGCTTCATTGGAAGGAGAGCTTAATTTATCTCAATCTATCGCTGTTAATAAGAATGATCAGCCTCATCCCTATCAATTGATTGAAGATTTAATCACATGACAATTAATTAGCACTGATATATTATAAAACAAATCAAAACCTATAAATATCCCATCCTTTCATTGATAAAGAATTAGGTCAATTTATAACCTGTTTTTACTTTAATTTATCTCTTTTTGAAGAATCCATCTAAAGTAACTTCAAGAGAAAACCTGCCCCATAGGAAGTGTAATTCAAAACTTCCAGAGTGGTGCTCACTACAGGGGCACTCTGAGTTATGCATTGTGAACTTGTCTGTCACTATTATGGATTCTCAATTTTCGCCTGAAGAGGCTCAAGACCATAAGCAAGGTAGTATTTTATGATGGGTCCATTCATCTAGAACGGAAATCCCTAAGAGTACCGTCCACTTTGGAATTTCATGCCAATCTTGAGTTTCATAATCCTAATATAAGTTTTACTGCAATTTTTCAAATCCCTTCTGAGGTTTTATGAAATATTATTAATCAAATTTTTGAAGGAGCCTTAATTCCTGGAATCTGTTTCACCTGATCTCATTCTAATGCTGTATTCTCCATCTTGTGAGAAGTGTTGCAAACCTCCCAAATGCCAGGAATTAGCACCAAGCAATACTTACATCAGCTAGTACACCCTACCCTATACCATATATTACCAGTTGTGAGAATGCATTATCAAGGGATGCTAAATTTACTAGAAGGACTTTAGTCAAAGAATAATTATGTTACCAAGTTTTTTCAAATTTGCCACTTAATTTAGCAGAGATAATTAAGATGCCATCATAAATAATCTGACCTTTTTTAATGATGTACATCAAAAGCTTATTCAGCTTGACCATGGGATGTCCAGCTTAGTTGAATTACAGTTTCCACAACGAGTCCAGGAAATTCAGCAAGAATGGAAAGTGGGAATTTCTCACCTTTCTTAACAGAGTCAAGCAATGGAAGAAGAACTCAGAAATCATCTTTCTCAATTGGAGCAATAGTACTCAGGAATTCAATCCTGATTCATTGAAGTAGAGAAAACTTCTGGCGCTATGGGACCTCTAGGGGTTGAAGGGCCCCGTGGTCCACCTGGGGGCGTAGGTCCATGTGGACCTCCTGGTGTTGATGGCCCCCAAGGACCCCCCAGTGTTGAAAGGCCCCATGGACTGCCAGGTGCAGATGGACCTTGGAGGCCCCTGGGCGCTGATGGGTATTCAGGATCCCTTCAACAAATTGACTCTCTATTGAGCATGATGGACAGCTTATGTGACCGATATTACAAAGTAGCCAAGGAATGTAACTTAACCTCTGAAGGGGTAACAATTGATCCCCTCCTTCACTTCAGTCTTCTCTTTGATGAACTGAGTAATCTGGGTAAATGGGCGAAGGACACCAACCTCCTGTTTCAGGCCTACAAATCAAAAGCTGAGATGCTTCAAGCAAAAATTGAAACATTGAAACTTAAGTACAATGCTCAGCAGGAGCAAATTTATGAACTATATTGTCAGTTGGATGAAAAAGTGGGGTATGTTGAATTGAATCGATGTATTGGCAAAATTCATACTGAGACTGTCAGCCCCTATCCTCCCATTTCCTTCAAAAGTTTCTGATTCCAACTCTTATGTTTCTTCTCAATCTGAACAACCTGGGGTACATGTTTTGATGGCCAATGCTCCAATGGGTTTCAAACCAGTATTTAAAGACAAGTACTCTTCTGGGGAAGGCAGCATAATCTCTTTCCTCTATCTATAAGAGAAGGCTCTGAGTGAGGTCACTGATCAACAGAAAGTGAATTAGTTTCTTAATTATCTCAATCAATTGGCACAAAATATCATGGTACCCCACTTGATGACTTGCACTACTTGGTCTCAGGTCAAAGAGGTGTTAATCAAAGAATTTGGTAGTGAGCATTTTTATCCTCTCAAAAACAGGCTTTTATGGGGATACAACCCCACTGGAATGAATCAATCAAAGATTTTGCTCATCAGCTCTATTGGGAAGCTCAAACTTTGGTGGCCTGTGGTCAGTTAAATTTGGATGATGAAATTAATACCGTTATGTCTGCTTTTACTTCCAGGACTCAGTTGAAAGTATACCTTCTTAGCTTAAAGAAGAATTTCAGAAGTATATTAGACATCAAGGAGGCCTTGTTAGAATTACCCTCTCAATTTTTTGGAGAAACCCCAACTTTATGATTCTCCAGACCTAGTCACCCTAGAGTTTACGCTGTGCCTGAGAATACTAGAGCAATTCAGTGTAACTACTGTCACCAATATTTCCATACTGAGGACCGTTGTTTCAAGAAAGAAGCGGATGAGAAGAATAAAAGGGATAAAACCAATAAGATTCTTCATCTTGATAATGATATGAGTGTGCAACAAGAACTTCAAAGCCCTGTTGAGTATAATAAAGATGAACATTCTTCTTATTCCTTGCCCTCATTGTTGGCGTTATCCTCTCAGTTTGGAAGCATCATCACTCATATTGACTTTTTAGTGAATCAAGTCAAGGCCAAAGCTATCATTGATATGGGATCTCCAGTGAATGTTGTCTTTGTCAAAATTTATCAAGCGGATCAAGTTAACGCCTGATATTTCCCATTTTGAAGAATATGGCACTTCAGGA
Organism: Massospora cicadina; assembly: GCA_022478985.1. Taxonomy (NCBI): domain Eukaryota; kingdom Fungi; phylum Entomophthoromycota; class Entomophthoromycetes; order Entomophthorales; family Entomophthoraceae; genus Massospora; species Massospora cicadina. The sequence goes on from JAKSZP010009260.1 coordinate 182,545, forward strand.
CCTCAGAGTACTCAGTCAATTGGAGCTTTTTCATCTTTCCCACTAAAAATTGGGAAGCTAACTTTTACCATCCCTGCTATTGTCCTTGATAACTTGAGTTATGACCTACTATCAGGAACTCAATTTTTGTGGGAATTTGATGGAATTATTAATTACCCTGACTCATCGCTATCTCTCTTGGGGTATAGAGTTCCCTTACTTTTGTCCAAACATGCTCATGCATGACGTCAGTTATGTCTGTTGGAGGGGTCTAAAAGGTCTTATTCTATTCAATACCATGTTGGCGACCCTCATGGGTAAAATTACCCCTACCTCAGCAGATATCAAAGAGGGGATGCCTATTTTCACCCTTAACAATCTAATTATTCTGCCAAAATCGCAGGTAATTGTTAATACTTCTTTACATTTTTTGATTCCCAAAGGACATTTATTACAAGTCCAGGGCATTTTCAACCCTTCTGTTAAAGAGATCTTGCCATGTCCTGGAATATTGGATTACGCTTATTCAGGATCATTATCTGTTTTATTGGTCAAACCTTACCAATGAACCCAAGATGGTGGATCAACAACACCCCATTGCTTATGTCAAATTATTACCCATATCTTGGATATATGATGTTAAACCTTTTGGAAGCCTACAAGACTTTGTGTTGGGAAGTGATCAGGAAATTCTTACTGTGGGGCCTGCTATTGGAAAACACCTCACTAGTGACCAAGAGAAACAAGTGCTTCAGTTGTTAGAAGAATACTCCGACATTTTTTCTAAGCATACTTATGACTTTGGTAAGATGAAAGGATTAATGCATTCCGTTGAAACTGGCAATCACCTTTCTATTCTTGCCAAGCCCTATCATAAGTCTAAAGTGGAAGAAGCCCAAGTTACCAAAGAATAGCATCAATTATTGGAGGCTGGATTATTGAAACCCTCCAATAGACCTTGGGCATCTCCGTTGCTGTTGATTAATAAGAAGGATGGTTCTCACCAAGTGGTTATGAATTGCCATAGACTGAACGCTATTACTTGACAAGACAGTTATCTTTTACCTAGGATTGATGATTCCATTCAGTTGTTGGCTGGATCAACTTACTTTTTGCCATGGACTTAGCCAGTGGATACTGGCAAATCAAGTTATCCCCAGGAGACTGAGCTAAGTGTGCCTTAAAATCTAGTGAAGGTTTATTTGAACCAACTTAGATGCCTCAAGGATTGAGCAATTGTCAGGCGAACAGCAAGTAAGAATTAGACTGGCCTGCCAGCCAGAGTGCCAGAGTACCTGAACTGCAAACCAGAATGCCCAGGGCACTGAAGCTGATATGACGAATATGGGACCAGAAATGAGTTCCACCAATATCTACCAGTGAGCCAGAATTTCATATAGGCACAAAATAAAGTACCAGATACATATGACCATTAACTCTGAGGGGTAAAAGAACGTTGGCGGATAAGGCGGCTTAATTTTTAACATATAAAAACTAAATTTTTGGGAAAGGTTTTTTTAATGGAAAATTTAGGAAAAAAATTGACCAACAATTTTCTCAGTGCGATGTGACTGATTAAATAGTAGTTGATTTGGGGGAACTACAAGCTGTGATTGGGTCCCGCTAATTTGACCTGCCAGAAAATTATTTGGGAATGGGCGGGTTAGTTCCCTGGAAACTGCCATCAAAAATTTGGTGGTGGGCTGAGTCGCTGTTGGTTCAACCTCAAACATCCAAACCAAGGCTCAGCTACATTTCTGATGGTTGGCATGACGGCGTTTAGCCTGACAAGCGGCGGGGATCCCCCAAGGCCACCCCACATAGGAGTGGGCCCATTTGATTGGGAATGGGTTTGGGACGCCCAACCCACCCGTGCTCAGTCACCAAACCATTTGTTCAGTCCATGGCATGGCATTGGGTGCAACACCTGATTTGTCAGCAGGAAGCTTCAGAACCTCGTCAATGGTGTCCGGTGCTATTACCTGCCCATTGGGGGTGATGCCTGACAGATTTGGGAGGGGGAGATTTTTCCAATCATCATGTTAACCAAATCACACCCATCGGGCATTCTGACTGATAAATAAGTCTTCATATCTTTTTGACCATTTAAGATCTGAGCATCAGGCTGATTGCCTCTTGAATTGGTTATATTCAATTTCATTTCAACGATCTTGGTGCATATTTCTCTGATTCCCCATAACAGTTCTACTGAGGAGAGTGTGGGTACTGGGAGCGGTATCCAAAGTGGGAGAGCTGTTACCCAGCGCTCATCTACCATGTGAGCAAGATCACCCTGAGTAATGAGGGGTACAGCCATCCTCTTTGGTGCCTTCTTGCTTGAAAATGGGAAAATGGCCCGATTGACACCCAGAGAGTTCCCCAGGACTTACAGCAATGCCCCAGCCGCTTTCCAAAGGGCTATGGATGATATGTTATAAGACCTAAAGCTTACTTGTGCTCTGGTATATCTTATTGATATTACCATATTTTACAAAACCTTTACTGAGCATTTGGGCCATCTAAAAGAACTTTTCAGAAGAATTCAAAGCTCCTCCTTAAAATTCAAACTCTCTAAATGTTCATTCTTCCAAAATAAAATGGAGTTTTTAGGACATCAAGTATCAGCCAGAGGGATTCAACCCCTCAAAGATAAAGTTCAAGCTATCCACCAAATTCCTCCTCCTACCTCTCTGCGGGATATTCAAGTTTTCTTAGTATGGTTGGAAATTATTGGCAATTTATACCCAACTTTGCTGATATGGACCATTATTTCATCTGTTACAAAAAAAGTGCCCTTTGAGTGGAGTGCAGCTCAGGAACAGTGATTTAATTCTTTGTAAACTGCCTTGACTAAGGCATCTGTTTTAATTCACCCCTGCTTCTATAAGCCTTTTTTATTACATACTAATACAAGCAATGTCACTATTAGGGCTATCTTATCCCAGTGTGATGAGGAGCTAAAACCATCCCGTTGCATTTTATAGCAAAACTTTGTCCAAAGATGAACGAAATTACAGTGTCACTGAGCGAGAGTGTTTGGCCATAATTCTAGCTATCAAACGCTTCTGTCCCTTCTTATATGGTAACCATTTTACTGTTATTACCAATCATTCTTCTTTAAGATGGTTACAGAATATGAAGGAACCTGATGGGAGATTGGCTCGTTGATCCTTACAATTGCAAAATTCCAATTTTTCCATTGTTCATTGTTCAGGTGCTCAACATCAGGATGCTGATGGTTTGTCATGACTGTCTATTCTGACTTTGGAAGTGGAGAAGGAAAAAAGCTTATATAACCTTATTGGGCGGCCTGAGTTGTGGGATCAAGAGTCTGAAGAAGTTTGAGACTAATTAAAATCTATAGCTAAAGATACTATGATTTGGGAGGGAGCTTTATATAAGAAAGTCAAAACCAAGTGGATACCCTTTTTACACCCAAGCTCAAGATTTCAGGCTGTCATGGAAGGACATGAGCAAGTAGGACACAGTGGGTTAAAGAAAACTCAAGAATGGTTGAAAACCCGATATTATTGGGATAACATGACCAAAATTATCTGAGGGACCCTTGACTCATGTCTTATTTGTAAAAATTATAGAATTACTTACGATCTTATCAACATCAAGTTATCCCCATGACTAAAGCGTTTGAAGTGGTAAGCATTGATGTGGTAGGTCCTTTTCCTCGGGGATTACATGGCCATCAATATATCATTATGGCTGTTGACCATATAACTAAATGGGTTGAGGCCATATCCACTACCACCCCCTCTGCTAAATCTACAGCGCTATTCTTATACCAACGCATAGTCTCTCATCATGGATGTTCCAAGGTCCTTATGTCAGATAATGGGACTAACTTTACCTCGCAACTTGTACAAGAATTATCTAAATTATTCAACACTGCCCAACAATTTGTTGTTTCATACAATCCCTCCACAGATGGGGCCATCAAAACGTGTCAATGGAACTCTAGTTTCAATCTTAAGAAAGATGGCTTCTACTGATCCATCTCAGTGGAAATTTTATTTGCCTAGTGCCTTGTTTGCATAGCGGATAGGCTATCATTGAATTATCAAGATGTCGCCTTTCAAGTGCCTATATGGGCGAGACCCTCATTCCCTTCTATTGTTCAAGCCATAATTGGAGAAAGCATACCAGAAAACTCTGAACTATTTTTGAGAAATCTGTTAGATGAGATTATTCATCTTCAAACTTAAGCTATGAAATCAATTGAAGTAACCACTCAAAGAGAGACTCAAAGAGCCAATCAACATAAACCCGCCTCACCTAAATACCAAATAGGAGATTATTTCATGTATTACTACTCTCATCCTGGTGGATGAACTGAAAAGTTATAACCAACTGGTCTGGTCCTTATCAAACTATATTTTGAAAAGGACTAGAGTATTTGATTATTCATGTTGATACTGGCATAGTGGTCAATCATATTCACCCTAGGTCTTTAAGAATTCATCCTCCTCCATGATCAAATTTTGAGGGGGAGTGTCAGGATTTCACCAAATTCTCTTGTCCCCAGAAATTCTACTCTATCAATTCCCCTGGCTTCATTGGAAGGAGAGCTTAATTTATCTCAATGCATCGACGTTAATAAAGAATGATCAACTTCATCCCAATCGATTGATTGAAAATTCAATTGCACAGAGATTAATTAACACTGATAGATTATGAAACAAATCAAAACCTATAAATATCCCATCCTTTCAATAATAAAGAATTAGGTCGATTTTAACCTATTTTTGCTTTAATCTATCGCTTTTTGGAGAATCCACTTAAAGTAACTTTGAGAGAAAACCTGCCCTATAGGAAGTGTAATTCAAAACTTCCAGATAACCATTGCCATGTATAGATGACTCCTTATGCTTGATATTGGGTTCCCGCTAATTTTTGGCTATATATCTCACCAGTGGGTACTGGAAAGTTGATTTATTGATGGAGGATCAGGAAAAATGCACCCTCATCTCATGTGAAGGATTGTTCAAGCCCATTTGAATTCCGCAGGGGTTATGTAATGCCCCTGATACCTTCCAACATGTCATGGATGGACTTTTAGGTGCATTAAAATGGTCTTGTATGTACTATATCTTGACAATATTACCATTTTTTTGAGAACCTTTACCAAACACATATATCATCTCAGAAAATTTATCAGCTGTCACATCAAGCTTTGCTAAAAAAAGCTTTCAAAATGCTCCTTATTTCAAAATGAAATGTATTTCTTAGGCCATAAGGTAGGGAAATCTGGAATATCCTAATGGATGACAAGGTCCTGGCCATTTCCAAAATGTCCCCCTAAATCGCCATGAGACATACAAGTTTTTGTGAGGATGGTGAGATTATTGCCAGTTTATTCCACACTTTGCAGACACCTCTGAGACTTTAGTATATTTACTGAAGAGAGGATACCCTTTCAGTGGAAAGAAGAGCAGAAGCAAGCCTTTGGCCTGCTACACGTCTCTCTCTCATTCTCCAATACTTATTCATCATGATTTTGATAAAACTTTTCTCCTCTTCACTGATGCTAGCAATATAGCCATTGGAGCCATACTATCTCAGCATGACAAAAACTTAGTGAACTGTTCTATAGCTTCCTATAGCAAAGCTTTATCCAGAGCCAAATGCAACTATAGCATTATGGAACGTGTTTGATTGGCGGGTATACTGGCTATTAAGCATTTCTGACCTTATTTATATGAAAAACATTTCACTATAATCATCTATCATGCTTCCTTGCAATGGCTACAGAAAATTAAGGACCCTGATGGGAGGTTAGCTCGCTAAGAGTTAAATCTTAAAACTACTATTTTTCCATTATCTATCAACCAGGGCCAATACAACAAAATGCGGATTGAAAATGCCAGCTTCCTATATTAAATTTAACTGAACCTAAGGAGGATTGACTCTATGACCTCTTAACTCAATTGCATCTATGGAAAGTTGAATCCCCAATCCTTCAAAAAGAATTAGCAACAAGATTGGCGAAACTCCAAGTTAAAGATGGTAAAATATTCAAACTTTTAGCTCAAAAATGGTTTCCCTACATACACCCATTAGAGAGAACTGACATCAAACTAGAGGGACATTGGCATGTCAGTCATGGGGGAAATTTGGAAATTTTACCAGTGTTTCAAAACTCAATACTACTGGTAAGGAATGCTTGTCTCAATCCAAGACATCATTGAGTCCTTCCTTATAAGTTAAAGCCAAGCTGAACCAAATCCCTGATCTCAACAACCAGTAATTAACCCTCTGAACCCTTCCATACTATTATCATTGATGTTGTGGGACCCCCCTCAAGCCTCTAATGGTCATTGGTTCCTCCTTCTATCCATGGATTATTTAACTAAATGGACCAAAGCTGTACGCTACCCTCCCCTTTAGCAAAAGCTACCGCCACCTTCTTATATACTCAGATTATCACCCAGCATAGGTTCCCTAACATAATTCTTCTAAATTATGGGCAAAAATTCTAAAGTCACTAGTGAATGATTTAATCAAACTTATGGGATCCACCCAGGTATTTTTCAATCCCTGCCATCCTGCAACCAATGGAATGGTATAGTGGGTGAATGGTACTCTAACTGCCACTCTCCACAAAAATGGCCATGAAAACCCCCTTTATTGGCCCCAATATTTGCCTAGTGCAATCCTTGCCCGTAGAATAAGCTAATACCATATAATTAAGATGTCGCTCTTACAAGCATTCTATGGAAGAAATACCTAGTTGCTTTCTAAAGTTAAGGCGTGTTAGATCAAGCCTCACCTGATTCCCTTGAAGTTACTATGTAAGCATTGTCAATGAAATTATCTGATTCCAGGATCTGGATCCTGAGAATTTATCTGCTACCACAAGTAGAGAAAATAATTGATTTGATGATAAGCAAGAGCCCCTTTACACTTTCCAACTGGGTGACCTAGAACTTTTATTTACCATCATTGGCCTGGAGGTTGGATAACAAATTAAGCACCAACTGGTTGGGGCCCTACAAAGTCATTTTATAGGCAGAGCAAAAACACTCTTTAAGGATTTTACTAAATTATTCTATTCAAAAAATTTATTCCAAATATTCCACCAATAATAATAAAGGGGTAGCTCAATTAATCTAACCTTATCAAGTTTAACAAGAATGATCATGCTTATCCCAATCAGGTAATACTAGAAGATTTGATCGCTCAGTGATTGAAAAGAGCTGTCAAATACTAAACTACTATAAAACTTATAATTATTCACTCCTTCTGATAATGAAAGATAGGTCTAGTCACAACCTTATTTTTAATATCTTTTATATCTTTTTGGAGATTATATAAATTAACTTTGACACTTACCTATCCACTTCTGAAGTTCAATTAAAAACTTCCAGAAAGTGGTGCTCACTAAAGGGGGCTCTCCGAGTTACTCTCTTGTGAAAATGACAATCACTAAGATGGATTCTACTTTTTGCAAGAAGAATCTCAAGACCATGAGCAAGGAAGTATTTTACGATGGGTCTGTTCCACTAGAACTTAAATCCCAAGGGAACTATATATGTTGGAATTTTGTTCCAACTTAGAATCTATGGTACAATTTAAGCTTTATTATGAATTTCCAAGTACAGCCTGAGGCTCTAAGAAAAATCACTAATCAGATGCTTGATGGGGTTCTAATTCCTGGAATTTGTTCTACACAATCTTGGACTAATGCTCTACCCCCTATGATGAGGGATTTATATCAAACTTTTAAATTTTCATTTTTTGGTATCAAGCAATAATTACACCAATTTGTAAACTCTACTTTTTGCCACTTATTAAAAGAAGTAGGAATGCATTATCAAGGGATGCTTAATTTATTAGAAGGATTTCAATCTTTGAATAATTACGTTTCTGAGTTTTTAAGTCAGCCTCCAAGTTACTAAAGATAATTGTGATGGCATGATTAGTATTCATTATCTTAATAATGAAGGGCAACAACAACTTATCCAGCTTGATCATGAAAAATAAAATTTATTGACTAACAGTTAATGAAGCAAATCCAGGAAATTCAGGTTGAATGGAGTGACACTATTTACCAACTCCTAATCATAACCAATTGATGGAAGAGGAAATTAAAAATAGCCTCCTCCAATTGGAGAAAATGTACTTGGGAATTTAATTTTAAGTTAGCATGATAGAAAAAACTCAGGAACTATTAGTCCTCAGGGGGAAAAAGGTCCTCCTGGTGTTGAAGGAACTTGTGGGTCAACTAGGGTGAAGGGCCTCATGGACCTCCTGGTTCTGATGGACCTCGTGGACTCCCTGGTGCTGATGGACATCCAGGATCCCTTCAGTAGGCTGACACTCTTTTATGCATGATTGAACAATTGCGTAAGCTGTTTTATAAGGTTGCCAAGAAGTGTAATTTAACTCACAATGGAGTACCTATTGATCCCCTGTTATTGCTTCAATCCTTATTTAACAAATTAAATAATCTGGAAAATGGGCAAAGGATACTTACATTCTGTTACAGGCTGGTGTATATACTTGGGGATATGCTTCAAACAAGTATTGAAGCTTTGTAACTTATAAAACATGCACAGAACTCTCTTTATGCTCAGCGTAACTTTCCAAGCAAATTATATGGAAAAAAAGTAAATCTCAATTGCCCACCATAGTTATGCTCCAATGTCCTCAGATTCCCCACCGGCTGCCCCAGTGTGGGGAAGCAGTAAAACTCCCCCTGCCATTTTCTGTCCAACAGGAAAAAGTGCTCAGACTGACTCTCCCAGTCATACCAAACCCCTGGGAGGATTCATTACTCCCAAGGATCTCAACACCCACCTCACTCAAACCCAAGTGGTGCCCTGTTTCCCCCTGGTGCTCCCCTGGAGCAACATGCATTTCAGCCTTAGGGTCAACTATGGGAAACTTTTCCCCTACCACGACCAAGCCATTAACAAAATGGCTCAGGCAGTGATGTGTCCCACCAGTTTTAAAGACTTCCATCCCTATAAGGGGTATTTTGATTTCAGATTCACCTGTGAAGCCAATGCCACCACTGTAGCAACTGTGCCCCTGGTTTTCCAGGGTAACCCTCTCCCACAATTTGGACCCAGCTCCCAGCGGATACCACTTTGGTGGTTCAGTTTGCTGGGTTTCCCACCCACCTCCCCCATGAGGTGCTCCACCTGGAGCTGATGGAAGGTTTGGAGCCTATGGCTCTAACCCCATCTTGCAATTTGTGGTCCCAAATGGGGCCACACGCCTCGCTGGACCTCAGTTATATGCCACAATCAGCCCAGAATCAAATAAAATTGCCTTGTCAATTCCCCCTACGTCATCATCCCCTCTGCCCCTGACCAACCATTCTGGGCCTGCATCAAGGGCAGACAGACGATCTGTCCTTCCTGTTTTGGGTTGGACCACTTGAAGTGTAAGTGCCCATCCATAGCTGCTTCTGACAGCTCTGATTTTTTGTCCTCTGGCTTCCAGCTACCACCCATCTTGTGCCAGCTTTGGTATAGGGTATGATCCTACCTCCCCTCCCCCAAAGCCCATTGCTGCTGCGCCAACAGCCACCAATCAGCCTCCTCCTCGCCCCAGTGCCACAAATGCTCCATCTAATAAAGCACAGGATTGGACCCCAGTTTGATCCCATGCATCCTCCAATGAACCAACCAAACCTCATGAATATGCTGACTCCCCATTTCAATTCAACCAAAATCCTTAGGATCTATTGGCTGAAATTGATGAGTCCAGGAATATAATTGAAGGCCACAATATACAAATCAAATGGTTTTTGTTTATCAACCATGATGGTGAGCTACCCCTCATTTATACGCCCCCCAGCAAAACGCTGAAATGTTCTGCGGTGACCACCACTGGCTGTTGAAGCAATGGCTAAGCCATATTGTCATCTTCTCTGCAAAGCTGCCGCCAAATCAGTGGCGATGCTTGCAGGAGGAATCACTCCTCCCATTATTCCCTCCAAAGCCATTATGGTTCAAAAAAATATGTTGATCGAAGCTCACAAAACCACCAATGACACCATCCAGCACATGGAAGTGGTAGTGCAGAATCCCAAATTAAAGATTACATGCACCAATGTCGCCACATTCATAAAGCTACCCAATGCATGCACAAAAACTGAAGCAGCTTTGGAAAAATACGTCGGAACTCTTATGTATAATGGCTGTATTCCTACCACCCCTATCATCAGAAATTTATCTCCACATCCAGCTGATGCTCCAACGCCCCTGCTCTCCGCCGTAGCCCATGTCCTGCTTTGGGATGAAGTAGAGGCCAAGGATGAGCCCCTGATCCCCCTCCCCTTCCTCCATAATGGGATAAGCAGTTCCTGCTGTCCCACCTGGTTGGTTGTGTTTGCGTTTTGTGTGTCATCCGCTCTTTTTTTAGTACTAGACGTGTCATCCGCTCTTTTTGGGAAGTTTATTCATTTTATTTAGTGAGGATTTATTTTAAAGGGTTTGAGTTTTTGTAATGTCTGTCCCCTGGTCAGCTTACCTCAGTTAAATAAAATATATACCATGCACAGCATGAGCATATTTTGAGTTATATCACATATTGGACGAAAGAGTGGGCCATTCTGATCTAAATCATCAGATTAATGAAATTTGTACTGAGACAGCTAGTTTCTATTCTCAGTATTATTCCAAAGCATCTGACTTTAACTCTTACGTCTCTACTCAATCAGAACAACATGGAGTGCATATTTTTATCAGCCAATGTTTCTATGAGTTTTAAACCTGTATTCAAGGATAGGTACTCTCCTGTGGAAGGCAGTATCATCTCCTTCCTTTATTTATATGAGAAGGCTCTGAGTGAGGCCATGGACCATCAAAAAAATTAATTAATCACCAAATTGTCTTACTTGATTAGCCCTAGATATCATGTTACCTCATTTGATGACTTGTTCTACTTGGTCCCAGGTTAAGGAAGCATTGATAAAAGAATTTGGGAGTGAACAAACCTTATCATCTCAGAAACAGGATTTTTGGGAATACAGCCTCATTGAAATGAAACTATCAAGGACTTCGCCCATCAATTTATTTAAGAGGCTCAGACTTTAAAGCATGTAGCTGTTTAATTTGGACGATGTTATTAGAACTGTTATGTCTACTTTTACTTTAATTCAAAGTTTAATTTATTAAAGGTTTGCTGATCAGGAGATGGACATTACTGAAACAGAAACTTCAAACAAACAAACAAACCAAAAACATGAACCAACCGCCCTAAACAAGCGGCAAGACACATAAAAAACAATAAAACAACAACTAGGTGGAACAGCGGTGAGCCGCTTATCCCACCATAGTAGAGGGGGAGGGGGATCAGGCAGATCATCAGGCTCAGCATTGAAGAGGCGGATCAATGCTGATAGCTAGGGGGTTTGGGTAACCGCATGATGAGGGTTGAGATGAAGCAGATAGTCGTTGAAACTGAAAATTTGGGCCTGGAGCATAGCCTCCATGAGTTCAGCAACATAGTGTTCAGTTTGGATGCAGGTGTTGGGGAGCTGGGCAAATTTTGCAATGTTGGCTCAGGTTACTCATGTGGATGAGGAAAAATCTGCCAGTTCAGCGACATTTTTGACATCATTGGTGGCAGTTTCAGATAGGCATTTAATTACTCTTTTGCAATAGCAGGGAAATCTGGGGGAACTGGGTGTTGTGTAGCCCTTCCTTAAATTCAGTGGCAGATTTTGTCATGGCTTTGTAAAGATGATAATTTTTGGGTGAGGACAACACAGCCTTAGCAAGCTGGTGGTTGCTTTAGTATGGGATAGCATTGGAAACTAGGGACATATTATTTGGGCGGGAGTGGGGCATCGAAGTATGGATTTAGATAAGGTTCTAAATCAAATGGCTTAGCCGGAGTGGGACAAATTCACCAGATTTGGTCACTTCATCTGATAAGTCACAGGGATTTTGGTTGACTAGGATTGGTTTGGTGATACATGGCTGTGGTTGGGTAACTTTGGGTGGTAAATTTCTTGGATTGAATATGGGTCCAAACCTGCTCTCAATTGGTTGGATTAAAAGCAAATTGGCCAGCTTGGGTTTGGGTTGCTAAATTTTTCTATATAATCAAGTGAACGGCTGGAGGGGTTAGGGGCAGCCAAAAACTCACTCAAACGCTGTTGGTGTGGCCTCATGGGTGGGATTGGCAGTTTTCGCAGGGGTTTAATTGCATCAAAATGCCTTTTTGATATTGTCCAATTAATGGCAGAGGGGTAAACTGTGCGGCCGTTGTTGATGCAAGCTCAAAAGAAGTGGTTTGGTATAGATGGGATATATGCACGCTGTGGGATGTGCTAGGTATGGTTAGCTGGTGGGGGATAATGGTGGCCATTGCCCAAGGTGCCAGTAGACGCTCAGCACCACTTGGGACAAGGAATTGGAGGATGGGGTCTGTGCCATAAGTGGGCAGCCCTGAAATCAACTCCTCATAGAAGCTTTGAGGGAAGGTTTGCAAATGTCACCACAAGTTTGATATCATTGGGGAGAAGTGTAAAGGTGGTGGTAATGGGTGTTTTTTGTAAATTAAGGGCGTTTCTGCTGCAATGACCGCATCCTCTTCAGTGGGGAATCCATTGTCAAAATAGCCCTTGTAAGGGAGGAAGTTGATAAATCCTGCTGGTGCAAAGGTGGCCGTTGCCAACTCAATAATAACTTTGACAAAATACAGGAAGATACATCTGTACTTGCCATGGAGGCAAAAGTGGATAGTGGGACAGGGTAGGAATAGGGGGTGGGGTGGGTTGGATGGACTCACGTGAGGTGTAGTACTAAGTCCTTGGAGGGACAAGTTGGCCAGTTGTATCTGGTAGAATGGATGAGCCAGTTCTCATGCACTTGCCTCTCAGGTGGTAAACACTATTGGGTGGAGCACCGCTGCTCCACACGGGTAAGCAGGTGGTGGATCTGAGGACATAAATTGGAAAATTGGTACAGTAAGGTGGCAGTGGAAAATTAACCATTTTTCAAAAATTCCTAAAAAGTGATGTCAAATGGAAGGAAAAGTACTGTTTTTACTTCTAGGACTCAGATGAAAGTCTACCTTATTAGTGTAAAAAAGAACTTCAGAAGTATCTTAGACATAAAGGAGGCCTTGTTGGAATTGCCTCCTCATATTACTGAAAAACCCCAAATCTATGGCTCTCATAGACCCAGTTTTCTATAGTAAACACAGTGCCTTAAAATGCTAAAGATATTCAGTGTAATTAATGGCACTGATACTTCCATGCTGAAGGCTATCATTATAAAAAGGAAGCTGATGAAAAGAAGAAAAAAGACAATACCAATAAGATTTACCATCTTGTTAATTATATAAGTATGCAGCAGGAACATCAAAATTTGTAGAGTATAATAAAGTTGAGCATATTTCTATTCCGTGCCCTCCTTGTTGGCTTTACCCTCTAAGTTTGAAAGTAATCACCCATATTGATTTTCAAGTGATAAAACTAATGGTAAAGCTATTATTGACACTGGATCTCCTGTGAATGTAATCTCATCAAAATTGAAAAAGCGGATTAAATTAATGCCCAATACTTCACATTATGAAGAATATGGCACTGCAGGACCTCAAAGTACTCGATCAATTAACTTTTTCATCAATCCCATTAAAAATTGTGAAGTTAACTTTTACGGTACCTGCAATTGTCCTTGATAACTTTAATTATGACCTTCTCTTGGGGACTCAATTTTGGTGAGAATTTGGTGGAATTATTAATCACCCCAACTCTTCTCTATCCATTTTGGGTAATATAAGGTTCCATTGCTTTTATCTGAACATGCTCAGGCTAGACGTTGGGTATGTCTGTTAGAGGGATCAAAGAGATCCTATTCCATTCAGTATCATGTTGAAGGTCTTTAATTAAAATTACCCCCAAGACAGCTTACATAGAAAAAGGAATGTCTATTTTCTCCCCTGAGATTGTGATTAGTCCGCCTAAATCTCAGGTTATTGTCAATACATTTTTACATTTTTCTATTCCCAAGGGCCAATTATTACAATTCCAAGGCATTTCAAACCCTTATGCTAAAGAGATCTTGCCTCATCCTGGGATATTGGATTATGCATATCCTGGAGAGTTATCTATTTTATTGGCAAACCTTACCAATGACCAAAAAACTGATGGGCAAAAAAAATCCAATAGCATATGTCAAATAATTGCCCCTATGTTGAATTTATGATGCTAAAACTTTTGGTAGTCTAGTTTTTTCTTTCAGCTTGATAACACATTTAGTGAATTTAGAATTACAGAAAGATTTAAAACAACTCCAAAAAACTGAAAAACAGCAAACCACCAATGTCCTCAGCCCAACCGCCTGCTGCTCCAAAATGAAGAAGCGGCAGAACCCCACCTAGCGTTTTCCACCCATTGGGGAAACGCTTTTAAAACAGAATGACCAGCCCCCAATCCCTCAGTTTGATACATTCTCCCCAAGGATCTCGCCCTCCACCTCAAATGCTCTCAAATGGTGCCTCTTAGTCCCATTGTGTTCCCCAGAGCAAGATGTGATTTGGCCTCTGTGTCAAATATGGCAACTTGTTCCCATACAATGATAAACAGTAAATAGAATTAGCCCAGGCGCTTATGCAGCTTGAAGGCTTTATCAACTTCCACTCCTACAAAGTGTACTTAACCTCAGCTTCACTTGCAAAGCTGATGCTGTAATTGCAGCCAACACACCCCTGGTGTTCCAGGAAACTCCATCCCAACCATTTGCACCGGGTTGTCTAAAGTCACCACTCTTGTGGTTAAATTTTCAGGTCTCCCCACCCACCTCCAACCTGAAACTTTACACAATGAAATACTAGCTGGGTTGTCAGTATATGGCGCAGACCCCATTTTACAATTTGTGGTTCCCAATGGAGCCAACTGACTAGTGGGACCCTGCGCCTTTGCAACTATATGCCAATATCAAATGAAATTGCCATTTCAATTCTAGCTTGCACTGTTGTCCCCTCTGCCCCTGACCATCCTTTATGGTCCAGAGTAGATAAGGGGCACATGGCATCCCCATTTGCTTCGACCTGGACCATTCAAAGTGGCGCTGCCCCACCATAGCCGGAGATGGAGCCCATATGCTCAGCTCCCCCCATGATGCTCCCATAGCTGACATCAAAATCTTTTTCATATGGGGCACAATCCTCCCCCTTCACCCAAAATGGTAGATGCAACTGCCACGGATTCAACCAATATGGAACTGAAATGGCAAACCACCACTCCTACTCCAATTAATCAGAAGCCAGCATGGACCCCAGTAAAACCAGAAAACCCACTCAGACACCCAATCCAGCCCACAATATGCCGATCAACCTATTGTCTTTAACCAAAATTTCTAGGATTATTTGGAGGAAATTAAAGATTTGGGAAATATTATCTATGACTCAGGTGAGACCCCAGGCCTCAAAATGTACCTAAATGCAGAATATGCGGCTCAACTCCCAACCTGCCACTATGCTCTATGCTCAGATGTGGATGAATTCCGAAGTGACAACTAGCTCACCAAAGAGCCTTTTGCCTCCCCTGTTTGTCACCCCTCCAAAAGGCCATAGCAAAATCAGTCGCAGCCTTGGCCAAGGTGGTACCTGCACCTGCACTTCCCCCATGCAACAAATTCATAAAAAAGAATTCCTTCAATTCCACCAAGTTGCCCACAAGGCAGTACAAAAAGTTGCAATGGTCGCAAAATTTGGCCACAAGACCTGCATTACCAGCAACAACATCACCACCTTTACCACGCTACCCAAAGTTCACCTTGAGGATAAAAAAGCCCTTTCCAAATTTATCATAACCCTCCTCATAGCTAAATTCGATCTTCCTGAGCCACTTTCCTACCTTAACCCCCATTTTGAGGATGCAACTACGCCCATGCTCTCAGCGCTCTGCCATACATTGTCCAACACAGAAGAGGAAGATGAGCCTCCTGATCCTGACTCACCCCCACCATGGATGCATAGCAGTTTACCGCATCTGACCTGGTTGGTTAATTTTGGTTTTTATTTTTATTTTTTTATTTGGTTTGAGTGATACGCTCATCTCTTTCTGTTCATTTAAATTTTAGCATAGTATAAGTTTTTCTCCTTGGAGCTCGAAAATATCCATCTCCTGGTCAGCTTGCCTTGGTTAAATAAAAACTTTTGGTATTTTACAAGACTTTGGGCTGGAAACCAATCAGGAGATTCTCACTGTGAGACCTGCAGTAGGGAGACACCTTATTAAAGAACAGGAGAAACAAGTACAGCAATTATTGGAAGAATACTCTGACATATTTGCCAAACATATTTCTAGTTTCAGTAAAAATATGGAGTAATGTATACTGTTGACACTAGAGATCACCATACTATTCATGCCAAACCTATTATAAGTTGAAAGTGGAGGAAGCACAGGTCACCAAAGAATTACATCAACTCTTGGAGGCTGAATCATGAAAACCTTACTAATAGTCCCTAAGCCTCACCTCTGTTATTGTTGAAAAAGAAGGATGGCTCATATCAGGTGGTTATGGATTATCACAGGTCAAATGCAATTACTCGTCAAGGTAGTTACCCAAAACAAAGATCAATGATTCCCTTCAGTTTTTAGCTGGCTCAACCTATTTTTCAGCAATGGACTTAGCTAGCAGATACTGGAAAATTGAATTAGCCCTGGAAGACTGAGCTAAATGTGCCCTAATATCTAGTGAGGACTTATTTGAATCACCCTGCATTCTGCAAGGATTTAGAAACGCACCAGCAACTTTTCAAAGGGCCATGGATGGTATGTTATGGGATTTAAAGCTGACCCTTGTTTTGGCATATCTGAATGATATTATCATGTTTCAAAAACATTTACTGAGCATTTGGCTTGTTTATAAGAAGTTTTTAGATGAATTTGTAATCCTTCACTAAAGCTCAAACCCTTCAAATGTTCCTTTTTCTGAATAAAAATGGAGTTCTTAGGACACCAGGTTTCAGCTAAAGAAAATCAACCAATCTTGGATAAAATACAAGCTATTAAATCAATGACACCTCCAACCTCCTTTTGGGACATACAAGTCTTCTTTGCTATGGTCGGTTATTATCACCAATATATACCCAAGTTTGCTGATATGACAGAGCTCTTATTCATTACTACAAAAAGTGCCATTTGAGTGGAGCTCAGCTCAGGAACAGTCTTTTATTTTTATCCAAACTTCCCTAACTAAGGCACCTGTTATGATCCATCCTCAATTTGATAAGCCTTTTATTCTGTAAACTGATGCAAGTAATGTAGCTATTGGGGCTATTCTATCCCAGTAGGATGAAGAATAGATTGAACATCCTGTAGCTTTAGATGCAAAAATAATCCAAAGAAAAGCAAAATTACAGCGTAATTGAGCGGAAGCGTTTAGCTGTAAATTTAGCAATTATATACTTCTGACCCTTCCTATATGGAAACCATTTTACTATATTTACCAACCATTCTTCTTTAAGATGGTTGCAAAATATGGATGATCCTGATGGTAGACTAACACGTTGGGCCCTAAAACGAAAAGTTAAGATTTTTAATTGTACATCACTTGGGTACTCAATATCAAAATGCTGATGGCCTATCCCAATTGCCTATACTGACCTTGGATTCTGGAAAATATGAACAATTATATAAGCTAATTGGACGTCCTGAGTTGTTGGATTGAGATTCTGAAGGAGTCTTGCCTTCCTAAAAACTACCACTAAAGATAAAATGATCCAGGAATGATCTTTGTATAAGAAGATCAATTCCAAGTGGTTACCCTTTTTTTGCACCCAAATCCAAGATACCACGCTATCATGGAAGGACACGGACAAGTAGGTCATAGTGGTTTAAAGAAAACCCAAGAATGGTTAAAACCTGATATTATTGGAATAATATGATTGAAACCATTCAAGCGACACTTAACTCGTGTCTCACCTGCAAAATCATGGCACAACCAACCCCACTTATCAGCATAAGATTTTTCACCTACTAAGGCATTTGAAGTGGTAAGTACCAATGTTCAATTTATTTGAGGTACGCCGACCAGGGGATGGACAGTACCGATCACAACACTCAAAATGGCAAAACAAACTACTAACCAGGTGGGAAGCAGAAACTGCTTAACCCACCATGGCAGAGGGTGAGGAGGGGTCGGGGGTTGGTTTTCAGAAAGACCCACCTCAATCAAGGGGTGTTGGTTGCAGTACTGGATCAGAGCAGAGAGCCAGGGCGTTGGGGCATCTGCATAGTGGGGGCTGAGGTCAGCGTAGTAGGAGTTTTCCACTTCTGCATCAAGATAATGACGGGAAAGTGTCTCAACAAAAGCTGCGAGGAGAACTTCAGCTTCTTTGCGGGCTTCAGGAAGTTGGGTGAAAAGGGAGATACTGTGGCGGGTGATTTTGGCTGAAGGGTTGAATGAAGCAAGTGTTGCGACATTCATAACAGCAATTTCAGCATCATCAATAATTTTGAGATGTCACTGCAGGGAGATTCAGGG
The DNA here is from genome assembly GCA_022478985.1 of Massospora cicadina. Classification (NCBI taxonomy): domain Eukaryota; kingdom Fungi; phylum Entomophthoromycota; class Entomophthoromycetes; order Entomophthorales; family Entomophthoraceae; genus Massospora; species Massospora cicadina. The sequence continues at coordinate 200,994 of JAKSZP010009260.1, forward strand.
AAGTCAGGGGGAAGAAGATGGTGGGCAGGCCATGCTGGAGCTGAGCCACTGACTGGGCCACCGCGGTGCGTAGTTTTGGGCAATGAGGAGAGGCCAAAGCAGCTAAGGCGAGCTGGTGGTCACTTTGGAAGGGGGTTGTATTGGGTAGAGGAGCAAAATGGCGAGGGTTAGGGGTTTCATCAAAGTCAGGAAGGAAAAATTCTGCCCGACCATAATCGCCATGGCAGAGAGGTTGACCTGTATGCTTACTAATAAGGATATTACCTGATTCGTCAGTTTCAGCCAATAGATCCCATGGATTTTGGTTCACTGGAATAGTGGCATTTGAATTTGAGTGGGTAGGATTGGGCGAATGTGCAGCTGCTTGGGTACGAATGTTGGTCCAAGCATTGCTCTGATTGGCTGGCGTAGATTTAGGTGGGAGAGTGAGGATGGAGGTTTTTTTTGGGTGGGGCTGATTTTCCATGTGGGCCCACTGAACGAGATTGGAGGGTGGGAGGGGGCAGCAAAGCGCCCCATACTGAACCTCCAGAGGGGGCTCAGAAGCTGCATCAGCAGATTTGGCCTTAGGGCACGCTCTTTTTGCATGGTTGAGGCCAAAGCAGAGGGAACAAATCTGCCTACCATTATCAACCCGAGCCCAAAAGAAATGATCAGGTGCTGCAGCCACACTAGCGCGGGGTGGGATTTGTTGGGCTATGGTAGGGTGGTGTGGTATGATGGTGGCTGTTGCACGAGGAGCAGCAAGGCGTTCTGCACCAGAAGGAATGGCAAAGATGAGGTTGGGCTGAGTGCCATAAGCCATAAGCCCTGCGACCAACTGGTCATACAAAACCTGGGGTGGAAGGTGGGATGGGAGATTTGCAAAGGATACCACTAGCGTGGTGTCTGAAGGGAGGCGAGTACGGGTTGTGGGAATGGGGTTTTTTTATAAATTAGAGGAGTTTGTGCTGCCGCTTCAGCATCCTCCTCAGATTGGAACCCAACGTCAAAGTAGCCCTTAAAAGGGCGGAAGTCTATAAAGCCAGCTGGCGCAAAGGCTGTAGTGGCTAGGTCAATAATTGCCTTATCAGCATATGGGAACAAACGTCCATAGTCCACTCTGAGGCAATAGCGAATAGCAGAGCGAGGGAGGGCGAGAGGATGGGGGCGAGAAGGGTGGATGCGCGCCAGGTGGAGTGCTAGGTCTCGTGGGGGGACAAAACGGTTGGAAGCAGTGGGCGGGCTGTTTGAACCTGTCCGAACGCGCTTGCCTGCAGGGCGGAAAACGCTAGGTGGGGGTGCACTGCTGCCCCACACTGGGGTGGCAGGCGGCAGAGCCAAGGACATCAAAGAATAGGTTTGGGCAGATGGCTGTGGATAAATAAACTTAAATTTAAAATCGCTCAAAAATGACTTTGAGCGGTTAAAGAGAAGTGGTAAGTACCAATGTTGTAGGAGCTTTTCCTTGGAGGTTGCATGGACACCAGTACATTATCATTGCTGTTGACCATCTAACTAAATGTTTTGAGGTCATATACATTGCTACTCCATCCGTTAGAGTCACTGCATTATTCCTCTACCATCATATATCACCCAACATGAGTTCACCAAAGTACTTATTTTTGACAACTGAACGAACTCAACTTCTTGGCTTTAACAAGTGCTGTCAAATTTATTCAATACTGCCCAACAGTTTGTCATTTCCTACCATCCATCAACTAATGAGGCCATTAAGCAAGTCAATGGAACTTTAATCTCTATTCTAAGTAATATGGCCTCAATGGACCCATCTTGATGGAAATTCTATATACCTAGTGCTTTGTTCACTTACCAAATAAATTATCATCGAATTATCAAGATATCACCCTTCAAATGTATTTACAGGCGAGATCCCTCAGTTCCTTTAAGCGTTCAAGCCATACCTGAGGAAAGTATACCAGAAGAATCTGATTTAGTTATGAGAAATCTGGATGATGATATTATTCACCTTCAAGATCAAGCCATGGAATAATTTAAAGTAACCACCAAAAAGGAGACTCAAAAAAATAACTACCATAAACCTGTATTCATGTATATCAAATTAGAGATTATGTTATGTATTACCGCTCCTGACCTGGTGGATGAATTGAAAAGTTGGGATCTAGCTGGTCTGGTCTTTATCAATTTATGTTCTAAAAGGGATTAGAATTTTAATTGCCAAGTAGATACAGGTATAGTAGTAAATTGTATCCACCCTAGATTTTTGAGGATACATCCTCCTCTGCAATCAAATCTTGAAGGGGGAAGTGTCAAGATTTCGCCAAATTCTTCCCTTCCCAATATTTTTACCCCAACTATTCCACCAAATAAATTTGGAGGTGAACTTAATCTAACCTTATCAAGCTTAACAAGAACGATCACACTTATCCTGATCAGGTGATATCAGAAGATTCAATCACACAGTGATTGAAAAGAGCTGAAAAATCTTGCACTACCTTGAAACCTATAACTATATACTTCTTTCAATAATAAAAGATAGATCTAGTTACAACCTTATATTTACTAATTTTCATATATTTTTGCAGATTTATAAAGTAACTTCTTGACTTACCTAACCACTTCAGAAGTGCAATTCAAAATTTTAAAACACTCAATTGTGGAGGTCATTCAGGGTACCATGGTAAATAATGTACACAGTTGATTCCTCTGGCCATTTCCCCCTGCGCTAAGATCTAGCGGGGGGTGCTGTCAGGATTCCTGCACAAATCCAAGATTCAGATGAGGTAGATTACGGAACTGAACCCAAATCATCAAAAATACTGGGGATAATCCTTAATAAAAATCACCGCCTTGCCACATTGGAGACAATCCCCAACTAATGTGTTCACATAATAATCTCCCAAAACCACCTAATATTTAGGTTCAAACATTATCTATGTGGCGAAGGAATCCCAAATAGGTAATAAGCAATAACTATTGGCTTAGTACGCATTGAGATGGACTGGGTAACTGACCTGATCTCTTTTATAAATTAGTTTTAAGAATATAGAGATTACTCTCTTTGCCTATTAAAAGTTAAAATTAGGTATAAATTTATTTTTTCTTGAAATTGCCTATCCAGATGAAGCATCTGAATTAAGATTTTTCAGCCAAGAGAAGTAATAAAAGGTATGATTCAACACCCTTAGGATTTGGGTCACCTGGACAATAATTATCAAGAGATCCATGGTAGCGCACCCATGATCCTGACATTAGTTGCGAAATTCTTAACTATGGCAATAGCCTTATTATTATTTGCAACTCAATGAATAACTGTAAAAATAATTCATTTCAACGCACACATTTGAACCTGTGAATTAGACTCAAAGCTGCAGCAAGTAACCCAGTTCAAACGTTTTGAATTTCTATGCTACTAATGGGTAGTTTGAGAATTCAAGCCAATGATCTAGGAGAACATATCAGAACAATGTCGTACAAAAACAAACTTAAGAAACTGCGGACTTAATTGGAAACATATAACAAAATTGCGCTGAACTCAGCAGTACATTCTGATTTCAATAGTTTGGATGATATAAGTGATGAAAGCAAAATGGAGTAATTCAAACAATTTGAGAAAATTCAATAACAAACTTTATTGGACTGCCACATAATTGAAATGGAAGAAGACTGAATTAATCAAAGATAATGTTTTAAGAAAACTGAGTGAGATCAAGATAGAGAACTCTTCTCCAAGTATCAGGGAGATATAGTTAAGATCATAAAGTGGTTATAAGATCACATAAATCGCAAGTTTGATTACTTCAGATGGAGGTAAATGATGTCAAAAAACGAGATGCATGTAATTACAGTTTGTAAAGTACAAACCCCAAAGATCATGTCTGAAACCTTCTCTGCAAACTCAGAGATGTCCCCCAAAATACCCCTATTATTAATCAGGTTGCCAAGAAGTGATCTCCTGTAACCATAGCAACAGAAAATTTTAGAGTACGCTGAATTCACTCATATTTAATTGAGATAATGCAAAAACACTTTTTCTGTTTATTAGAAATGACAATTTTTGGATATGATGATTGGCAGAAAGCGGTACCCTTGATGAACTGATTAGACAATGACTGTCAAAATCTGGTGTAGGCCCATCTCAATGTGGAAATTTAAATGTACAGCGACGCCAAAGAGGCAACAATAACTGATATTGGTAGTCCTTCATGGATGTCAAACTGTAAACAGGAGGTTATGAAATACCAGCTTAAAAAATAAAGCATAGGCTGCTTTCATTAATCGATTTTACCAGGAATTTCAGATCCTGGCTGGTGTGAAAGTATCTTCAAATATTGATGCAGTGATAGCAATGCAAAAAGCACTTTGGCCCTTTAGAAATATGCACCACGCTATGGTTTCAGCACTTACAAATTATATTTTGACATCAGAGATGGTGGAACTTATGAACATTTTAGGCTTGACTTTAATTCTCCTAATCATTTTTATGAGGAAATCTTGTCCAATGAGGATCATACTACAGCGGAATTTGAAGATAAGAATAATGGAAAATATAAAAATCAATATAATTATGAATTAACATGGAAGAAACCTGATGTATCATAATGGACAGAGAAATTGAAAAACCATAATCAGAAAGGTGGTCTGACTGGACATTTCACCACCCAAAATTAGAGGAAGGTGCTGAGAAGAAATGTGAATCTTGTATTGTCTTGAGAGGGGGAAGAAACTTCTCAAAAGTTGGCAAAAGGCTTAACATTCTAGATGCGGAATAATATAGCACTGCAAAGGAACTTGTTCCACTAGTATCTGCTCATACAAATTAGATAATTCAGATTTATTTGTAAAGGATCTAAGAGAGGCTTACTGTATTGAGATACATTGCCAAAGCTTTTCTTTTCGTAACAATCACTTTATTTGCTACAATTTGATTTGAACAGCAAATTTGGATAATTACACACAGGAAAGATGGGCGACTTTAATAACAAAAATAATACAACATGGGCGAGCGTCATGGCAAGCGGTGCACTTAACGGTGCAACTAAGGGCAAAAAACGCCCTGGAGGGGGACCAGGAACCCAATCTGCAAAGAAATCGCAAACTCAGACACCATCTGGGTTTATGGTATTTACTGTAAAGCACGCGCAATACATGTACATTCAATTCAACCAACCTTTGTCAAAGGTGGAACATGGGATCAGACTCTTCCTTGGGGATGAGTCACCAACCCTGTGGGAGAAAACATGTGAGGCACAGCCCTCACTTTTCCCTCACGCGGTGTACATAGCCACCAACAACATGGGCTGCGGCTGGATCAATATTGGTTTTGAAACAGCCAATGAAGCCAATGCCGCAGCAAAAATCTGCATGGAAATTGCCCTCCCTGAGGGCAAAAAATTGTGCGCACCGCACGCACCAGATGGAACAAAGCAAAAACTTTGTTCATCTCCTTTGACTCGCTCCCCACCAACCTTCCTCGTAAGGTAATTGAGGAGGAGCTCTGCAAAGGTCTTGTGGCCTACGGAGAAATCCAACAACTTGAATTACAGCAATTTCGCTTAATGCCCGACCTGTGCATGGGCAAAGCTATCGCTGTAATCAACCCCTTCCCAGAAGTGGAAGAGGATTTATCCAGAATTCCCCGTGCAGCAGAATTTCACTTTGCAGATGGGGGCCAGTCAGCTGCATTCCAAGTTACACGGAACGCGCACCACCCATTTGCAACCACTGTGGCTCACTGGGCCACAAGGAACATGTATGCCCTGTAAAAGAGGGCTTAATGAAAAATGATTTTTGTGAAGAAGCTATGGACGAAGATAATGAAAACTTTGCCAAAATGAATGATGGCCACCACCCATTAGCTGGGGTGAAGATGGACTATACTCCATCGTGGACCCAGTTACAAGTAAACAGCGTAAAGCAGCACAAAAAGCCCACAAGAGAGCAGCGGCTGAAGCGGCGGCACATGCGGAATCCGCCATTAACCATGGACAAATTCAGGAGGATATTTCAGATATTCACCAAACCAACCAATCAGAACAATATGCCCAGGTCGAAAATTTTCACAGTAACCAGACTGAGCCACAAAGCGTCATCAGTCATGCACATACTGAGGAACAATGCAACCGCAATTTGGGTGAAAATGTGGTGCACAATGCAACAAAGTTCGCTTTATTCAAGGTACGCCAACCAGGGGATGGACAGTACCGATCACAACACTCAAAATGACAAAACAAACTACTAACCAGGTGGGAAGCAGAAACTGCTTAACCCACCATGGCAGAGGGTGAGGAGGGGTTGGGGGGGTTGGTTTTTAGAAAGACCCACCTCGATCAAGGGGTGTTGGTTACAGTACCAGATCAGAGCAGAGAGTCAGGGCGTTGGGGCATCTGCATAGTGGGGGCTGAGGTCAGCGTAGTAGGAGTTTTCCACTTCTGCATCAAGATAATGATGGGAAATTGTCTCAACAAAAGCTGCGAGGAGAACTTCAGCTTCTTTGTGGGCTTCAGGAAGTTGGGTGAAAAGAAAGATACTGTGGCGGGTGATTTTGGCTGAGGGGTTGAATGTAGCAAGCGTCGTGACATTCATAACAGCGATTTCAGCATCATCAAATAGTTTTGAGATGTCACTGCAGGGAGATTCAGGGAAGTCAGGGGTGGGAAGAAGATGGTGGGCAGGCCATGCTGGAGCTGAGCCACTGACTGGGCCACCGCGGTGCATAGTTTTGGGCAATGAGGAGAGGCCACCACAGCTAAGGTGAGCTGGTGGTCACTTTGGAAGGGGGCTGTATTGGGTAGAGGAGCAAAATGGCGAGGGGTAGGGGTTTCATCAAAGTCGTGAAGGAAAAATTCTGCCCAACCATAATCACCATGGCAGAGAGGTTGACCTGTATGCTTACTAATGAGGACATTACCTGATTCGTCATTTTCAGCCAATAGATCCCATGGATTTTGGTTCACTGGAATAGTGGCGTTTAAATTTGAGTGGGTAGGATTGGGCAAATGGGCAGCTGCTTGGGTGCGAATTTTGGTCCAAGAATTGCTCTGATTGGCTGGCGTAGATTTAGGTGGGAGAGTGAGGATGGAGGTTTTTTTTGGGGGGGGGGGCTGATTTTCCATGTGGGCCCACTGAACGAGATTGGAGGGTGGGAGGGGGCAGCAAAGCGCCCCATACTGAACCTCCAGAGGGGGGCTCAGAAGCTGCAGCAGCGGATTTGGCCTTAGGGCATGCTCTTTTTGCAAGGTTGAGGCCAAAGCAGAGGGAACAAATCTGGCTACCATTATTGACTTGAGCCCAAAAGAAATGATCAGGCGCTGCAGCCACACTAGCGCGGGGTGGGATTTGTTGGGCTATGGTAGGGTGGTGTGGTATGATGGTGGCTGTTGCACGAGGAGCAGCAAGGCGTTCCGCACCAGATGGAATGGCAAAGATGAGGTTGGGCTGAGTGCCATAAGCCATAAGCCCTGCGACCAACTGGTCATACAAAACCTGGGGTGGAAGGTGGGATGGGAGATTTGCAAAGGATACCACTAGCGTGGTGTCTGAAGGGAGGCGAGTACGGGTTGTGGGAATGGGGTTTTTTATAAATTATAGGAGCTTGTGCTGCCGCTTCAGCATCCTCCTCAAATTGGAACCCAACGTCAAAGTAGCCTGAAAGGGCGGAAGTCTATAAAGCCAGCTGGCGCAAAGGCTGTAGTGGCTAGGTCAATAATTGCCTTATCAGCATATGAGAACAAACGCCCATAGTCCACTCTGAGGCAATAGCGAATAGCAGAGCGAGGGAGGGCGAGAGGATGGGGGCGAGAAGGGTGGACGCGCGCCAGGTGGAGCGCTAAGTCCCGTGGGGGGACAAAACGGTTGGAAGCAGTGGGCGGGCTGTTTGAGCCCATCCAAACGCGCTTGCCTGCAGGGCGGAAAATGCTAGGTGGGGGTGCACTGCTGCCTCACACTAGGGTGGCAGGCGGCAGAGCCAAGGACATCAAAGAATAGGTTTGGGCAGATGTCTGTGGATAAATAAACTAAAATTTAAAATTGCTCAAAAGTGACTTTGAGCGGTCAAAGAGAGTTTACAATGCAACAAAGTTGAACCTCAAAAATATAAAATCCAATCAACAACCCGCATCAAATCAACATGAGACCTGTGCAGGAAAAGTTGATGCAAATGCAAAAAACTGCAATTTTCTTGAATCATTGGGTCAGATTAAGGGAACCAACAATGGCAGTGAAAGAGTTGGAGTACAGACGCGGATCATGGCCAAAATGAGCCGCGGTGGGATAGGACCAGAGGGTCCTCCCAACCGCTCCTGAGGCGCCATGGGCACCTCAGTGTCAATAGGGACGTTAAATATCGCGGGAGCCAGGGCTCATACGTCCCAAGCCAAAAAGCTGGCATTCCTGCAAAAACCTCTTGTAGACATCTTGGCCATCCAAGAAACCCACTGCCTACAAGGGGAAGAAGAATCCTGGTCAACAAGGGTCGCACCATCACAATCAGTATGTACATCTCACTGTGGGGTGATAGTCCAAAACAACAAAAAATTTAAAATTACAAATTCATCATCACACTTGCACGGTCAAGTCCTGGTAGCAACAATCACATGCCAAGATGAAATAATTTTGTTAGCATGTATCTATGCACCGTGCACTGCAACTGAGAGAAAACAATTTTTTGAAAACATTTTTACTCTCACCCCCACCAGATATCATCATGTTAGGTGATTTCAACTTCTAAGATAACCCCAATACAGATCAATGGCCTAATCTCAGGGGATACCCACCTGGACACATTAAATATCGCACAATGAAGGCATCTCTTGGCTTACAGGATGCTCTTCCTCCCAATTCACCAATCCTTCCCCATATGACAAGACCCAACATACGTGAGGGACTGCTCATATCAATGAGTCTTATTGACCACATCCTCATCCCACAATCCCACCACTCAAGAATCTCCAAATTTACAACAAAAAAGATCAATTTTTCTGATCACCGATTAGTTACGGTGCAGTTAGTGCCAACCCAATCCCACACACAGGTGTCGCCTTGGAGAAAGCTTCACCCAGAAAATATAAGATTGCCTGTGATATCTGACTGGGTTGAAAACAAGGCTACAAACCCAGAATTCACAGCCCCATTCACTTCAGATCCCATTGGAACATGGGAAAATTTCAAAAAAGATTTAATCAACAAAACCTGACATATTGCATCACGCAAGTACACCTTGGACACAGCCACAATCAAGCGTACCTTGGCAGAACTAGACCACCTGGAAATAAATACTCTGAGATCTGGCTATAGCCCTAATTGGGGACGCAAATGGGCAGAAATTTCAGCCCAACTTAACAATCTCATCTTTGAACACCAACACAGAATCAAAATATTAGACAAAGGTAAGTTCATAAAGGAAGGTGAAACCTGTTCAACATACTTTTTCCACCAATTCCACTCCCGTGGAAACCAGCCCATGTGCACACAGGTCCGCAAGACCAACGGCACTGTGGCAACTGACTCTGAGGAGGTCATGGCGGAAGTACACCACTATTACACCAAATTATATCGCGATATGCCAACAGATCCACAAAAAATTAAAGAATTTATTCAAACTGCCAAGATACAAAGTACACCACCAAATTACAATATACTATCCCTTATCACATGGGAGGAGCTTTGGGAAACAATTCGCGGTGCACCACGTAGGAAATGCCCAGGGCCTGATGGGATACCCTACGAATTTTACAAAAAATATTTTCAACAAATCGCCCCCCCTATTGGCGTCAATGAACCAGAGTTTGTTGGAAACACGCCTATTACCAGGAGGCCATGAATCCTACGTTATAACATTGTATAAAAAGGGTGACAAGTTGGACCTGGCCAAATGGCGCCCAATTGCACTCTACAACACTGACACAAAAATTCTAACAAAAATTCTAGCAGCTAGATTAGGCGCAATTGCATCTGACGCTCTATCACCCAACCAGTTTGGGTTTGTACCAGGGCGTTCAATCTAGAACAACATACACCCTGTTGCAAACATTTTCCAATCCAAAAGCAACTGGTGCCCTGGTCTTCTTGGATCAGGAAAAGGCGTATGACCGTGTTAGCTGGCCATACCTAAAAGAATGTCTACATGCCTTCAAACTCCCACCAAGATTCATAAAATGGGCGATGCTCCTAACAGAATCTGCAACCATGGCTGTATGCGGCCCTGGATTCCCAAAAACAATATCAAACCACACAGAGGGCTCAAACAAGGGGATCCCCTCAGCCCACTGCTATACAATTTCAGCTTTGACCCACTCCTCCGAGTAACTGACTCACGTCTCATGGGGATAACCGCACAAGGACAACCAACAGTCAAGATACTGGCCTTTGCAGATGACTGAGTAGCAGGTATAGCAAACAATGAAGATGCCCAACAGCTGGAACACACTCTAGAAGAATACTTCAAGATGAGCAATGCATCGCTCAACAAAAGGAAGACAGAAATCATCCTCTTAGGCAAATACACAACCAATTAGGTCATAACATCAGAACCTCAAACCAACACTCGAAGAAAAAACCCAATTATATTACCCTTTGCAACACCTCCCACCACCACTCCTGTCCGACACCTTGGAATCTGGCTAGAATCAGGGGGATATGCTAATGAGACAATGGAAAGTAACCTGTTACAATGGGTATCCAAACGCGTCGCCTCCCTCAAGGGAAGAACCCCAGGACTAACAGGACGAGTTACGGTTGCTAACTCGCTCATCCTCCCAATACTGTGGTACCAGGCCCATGCGATAGCCTTCTCACCTACCTTTATAACCTCAATTCGCGCGCTTATCCAGGGCTGGCTATGGCCTGGCTCTCACCCTCCTATACGGATGGAAACACTATTTGGCCCACGCTCAAGCGGAGGCATGGGACTAATAGATTTTGAGAGCCATGCCAATCACATCTTAGGTACCTGGATAAAGGAAATCCTTACTCCAGACCTCCCGCAACAACATTGGTCCAGAGCAGTAAGGACTAACTTTGCACAGGCGCTCAAATTAACCAACCCACATAGTCCACCCAGACTACTTTCATACCTTGCCAAGCACCCTACTGCAACGGGTCCACATGGAACCTCCCCTCATTTCAAACATATCCTCTGAACTATCCGCCGTATGGGATGGACCATAGAGAACATGGGTACTATACAGGGAAGGGGACGACCCAGCCCCCAATTCAATTAAGAAACCCATAAAACCACCCCCAGAGGGATATGCTCGCAACAACCCAAGCATAGCTAGGATAGAATACCTAGATATGCTGGACATTCCCTATGATTTAACCACACAGAAAGCAATGTGGAAAATGACACACCACCCACTCCTACAACCAAGGATAAGAGCAAACGCCTGGCGCTGTTTGAGAAGGACCTATAGGATGGCGTACCGCTCCAACTCCCTCCACAAAACATGTGCAGTTTGTGGAGGGGAGGGATCCCTGCATCACCGCCTAGAAACATGCCCCCAACCAAAGCTATATGGCAGGAAGTCGCACGCCTGCTCAAGATTCAAAACAAACAGGAATTCTCAATATCAAAGAGTATCTTCGCTCTTCAGATTGAGTCACCAATCCCATCTACCCTCCGCTCCCTAATAATACCCATTGCAATGTGGACAATACACACAATTGCATTAGATGCGTTCAAGGGCAAGGTCCCAACCATTCATGGGATTATTAACAGATTCCATGTCCACTTACTAGAGCACTTCCAAGCCTGGCTTTATGGATATATGAGACCAAGACAAAAAGCGCTCATAGAATCATGGTTCCCACTCTGGTTCCTCCACACAGACCCTTTCCTTCACACCTGCTCCATAGCAGGGGAAACCCCCTCGGAGTAGTGCACCAACCCCCCCATACCTGGCAGTCCCGCTGGCAACAGGGGTAACTTGAGTACCCTGGGGTTCCCAATTCTTATATTTGTTAGTTATTCTCTTAGTTTCACATATATTCGGTAATGTCTGTCCCCTGGTCGGCTTACCTCAGTTAAATAAAGAAATAGTTAATTTTCCACCGCTACCTTGAAGTGTCAGTTTTCCAATTTATGTCTTTAGATCCACCTCCTGCTGCACCAGTGTGGGCAGCGGTGATCCACCTTCCAGCGTTTTCCGCCCTGCAGGGAAATGCATTCAGATGGGGTCAAATAGTCTATCAAAAACTACTGGACAACTTGTCCCTCCATGGAACTTAGCGCTACACCTTGCATGCATCCACTTAACTTGCCCCATCCTCTCGCCCTCCCTATATCCACCATTTGGTTTTGCCTCCATGTTGGCTATGGGCGTTTATTCCCATATGCCAGCAAAGCAATAATCAAACTTGCCACCGCTGCCTTTGCACCAGCTGGCTTTATTAATTTTCCACTCTTTTAAGGGCTACTTTGACATAGGATTCCAAATGGAGGAGGATGCTGCGGAAGTAGCGTTGACTCCTCTTATTTATAAATATCCCTGTCCCTACTACCAAATTCGTCTCCCTGATGTCACCACACTGGTGGTGTCATTTGCTAACCTCCTTTTGCATCTCCCACTCCAAAATTTGTAATAACAGTTGATGGTGGGTCTTTTGGATTATGGCACTCAGTCCAACCTGGTCTTCACCATTCCAGCTGGTTCAGAGCGCCTTGCTGCCCCTCGAGCCACCACCACCATCATCACAAATCACTCTGCCGTTGCCCAATAAATCCCCTTGTGTTCTCAAATTGCTGTAGCACCTGAGCATTTCTTTTGGGCTCATGTTGATAGCGGTCAACAGATTTGTCCCCTCTGTTTTGGAGCTTGACCACTCTAAAAAAATCCTGCCCCATGCCGCTTCACCTGTTACATTTTCTGAACCCTTTACAGCGGCATCTGATTGAGGTGTTTTATTGCCCCCTCCTACTTAACATTCTTGCTTGCTGGGCCAATGTGGGGATTCAGCCACCACCAAAGCCTCCAATTACACGCACCACCCTGGGTTCAACCTACCTAATAAAAGCCAGGCTTGGATCACCATTTGCACCCAATGATCCACCCATTCGCCTAACACCCACCAAAATCTGCCTCCACTATTCTCGTGAATCAAAATCCTTAGGACCTAATGGATGAGGTTTGTTTGTCAGGTAAAACTGTCTTGAATACGGATGATTAATCTGGTGAATCTATTGGCCCAGATAATTTTGAATGGGTTGATTTTTATAATTCTGATTTTGACAAAACCCTCTCACCCATATGTTATGTTCCAAAACCCAATGCCATCCCCTTTCAAAGTGACCACCAGCTTGCCTTAGCAGCGGTAGCCTCACCATTGCCATCACCTCTGAAAAGCAATGGCACAATCAGTTGATCAATTTCATGATGAGCTGAGCACAATTGACTTCCCCCTTGATTTCCTAGAAGCAGCACAGGAGGAAATCACCAAATTGGCCAATGATACCAATGATGCTGTCATGCATGTTGCAAAACAGCAGCATCCATTTAACTTCTAAAATCACCCTGCAAAATATAGTCAGTTTGGCCCAACTCTCAGATGCACGCCTTCAAGCTGAACATCATTTTGCGGAGTTAGTTGAGGCTGTCTTCCAAGCAAACCTTGAGGTAAGTAACTGATATTTCACACAACTCCAATCCCACCATGCTGATGCCCCAACGCCCTTGCTCTCAGCTTTTATCCACTACTACAACCGTTGTGATTCTTTCACGAAAAATAAGCCTGAAGAAGAGCTACATGACCCTCCTTCCCCCTCTGCCATGGTGGGTTAGCGGTACTCCGCTACCTTCCTGGTTAGAGGTCTTGTTTTTTTTTGTTGTTCCGTTCGTTTTGGTCCTTTTGTTTGCTCTATGAAATCAATAAAGGTCATCTTCTGGTCGGCGTAACTCAAATATATTTAAAGTTTGATATTAATAATCAACCCATTTTGTTCCCTAGGCCTATAAAATAGATGAATCTGATCATTGTTGCTCATAAAACGATGGTTCATGGTAGATATAAAACTGTTTGAACAACTATAATCCTATTTTTAATAGAATTGCATGTCACTTTGTACCAATAAGACTCTCAGCTGCTGCCATGAATGACAAGCTGAAGCTCTTTATTAGAGCCTCAGCTTATTAAATTGGTTAAACCCAATTTTGCCGGAACATTGTCTCCATGGATGTTGTGGGGCCATTAACCAATACTCCTAGTCAGTTTAAGTATATCATCATGACCATTGATCACCTAACCAAGTGGGTGGAGGCTAAAGCAGTCAGGGACTTAGGGGCCATGACTATGGCTAAGTATATTCTCAAAGATACTTATTGGCATGGATGCCTTCGATTTCTGCTAATGGATGATGGGGCCAATTTTACATCCAAAAAGATTGAAGCTTAACGATCTAATGGGTATATGAGGGATACTATCTATGACTGTCACCTGGAGACTAATGTACTTTCAAATGGGTGAACAGTACCCTTTTGGGCATTCTATGTAAGTTATTTACTGGCAAAGCATCCAGTTGAAACCTTTTCCTGCCTTCTGCCTTATTTTCTTATAGCATTGCATATCATTTAACCATGGGGCATTCCTCATCTGCTGTATTACATAGAAAGCATCCCAAGTTGCTCCCACTTTTTTATTCATGTGTTGTATAAGAGAATAAGATTACTAGTAGATATCTTGATAAGATTGCACAAACAATAATTCAAATACAAAGCTCTGCTTATTAAAATGCTCTGGATTGAAGATTAAGTCTAGAGCACGTGATAACAAAGACTGCTGGACCTTACCACTTTTGGTGTAGGGGAATTGGTCTGGTATTATGACAACTATGGGTTTGGATGAACCAGCAAACTAGCGCATTTTAGAAAGCCTGAGAGATCGTAGATAAGACATTTACAGATGTCTACACTGAAGGATCCTACTAGGGCCATCTTATTAATTGATTGCATTCTAGCTTTTATTAGAAGCATTACCTGCACTCTGAGCCTCTGGCCTTTAGCTCTCAATAAATCATCTGACCCCCATTCATCTTAGTTACCTGATGTTTGATCAAATGGGGAAATGTTTCAAGTGGTTTGACTGGCCATCATTTAATGCAATATTTAGTTATTAATTATATATTTAGCTAAAAGTTAGAGACAAAATTTGATGGCATAAGGTTCTTTGGCGCATTAACTAGACTTCATAGGAACTGGCCAAAGTTGTATTGAATTAATATTGTGCTTTCACCTTGATGCCATAGATATATATAAGATGGATTGAATCCCATAACCCCTCCGGTGCAGATTCTACTACCTTAATCTAATATTTGCTTGGGCTCCTGGCCTCAGCATTTATATCCACTCTGATTTATCTATATCTTTAATCTCTATTTTGTCCCAGCAATGGCATAAAATATTTGGCGTGAGGATTTATCTTTTATTAGAGCCATCTGCCAGATCATCAAATGCAATTGGTTAATTTTAGCTTTAATGGAAATATGCCAAGACTGATTGATTTGCTCCCTTAGTCTAATTTAAATTATTAATTCACTAGTCTACCACTTTTAAGTGCTGCCTAGTATACATAAAATGCACCAATAGGAACGCTAGTGAAAGGAGCATATCTTGGCTGAGTTCCAATGGTATAAGATTATTTTCCTACTTTTGGTAGAGGACACTTAGCTTAAGAAGGACATCATAGTAAACCTTTAATCCTTTGCAGTACCTGATATTACATTTTACTCTTCTTTACTTGGTAACAAAAAAATACATCTTGCAAAAAGTGTCTTTTTTGCAAGTTTACTAAGGTCACTGTCCTCAAACAGTACCTTATTTTGAGCATAATAACCTGTGCCTTCATAATCTGACGCCTAAACGCCAATTTCAACAGTAGGTTATGCAACTTTCCAGTTGAATCTATCACCAATGTTTCAGATCTTTGCCGTTTTCATAAAAGTTAATTAACCTTGTTTGAGGGCCCCCTCCTGAGACCCCAAAAGGTATACTTCATAGATGAGGAACCAACGTGGGAAGTGAAGGAAGTTGTAACCTCCTGTTATATAAGAAGAAGGCTTTAGTACCTGGTGCTATGTAAAGGTTTTAATGCTGCAGGATATATCTGGGTTCCATTTCATAATTGCGCCCGTGCGCAAGACCTTATTGAGGCATTCCACAAAAGTTTCCCTGATGATGTGGGCCTAAATCTAATCTTGTTCTTTCCAAAATGAAGCTTGCTCCAACCCACAAAAGCTTTTCCCTGGATGATGCCCCTGAAGGGGGGTGGTGCCTCAAAAGCTGGAGGTTAATGTCATGTCACATGATATAATTGTGGGAACAGATTACAAAATCAAAAAGGATCGTACCAGAGCCAAAGGCACCAAATTGGTCGCCCTCCCTGGCCCAAATCATACCCTAGACTAATGATGGCTTAGGCAAAGTATGCTCAGACTGGCTCTGGAAGGGTTTTCAGGATGGGGTGCTGGTGTTACATCTAAGGGCACTCAAGTGTGCAAGTTATATCAACAACAAAGATGGGTCATTGCATTTTGTTTAAAAATATGAGAATACAACTCTCATTATGTTTATAATATATATAAATCTGGCCATATTCAATTGAAGTCTAGAACTCAGGTTTTAGCTTACTTGATAATGTATCTGTAAGGCTTCCTAGTGCCTTCTACCCCCTTTCCTACAAAGCTGCCCTCGTCCCCATGCTACCTAAAGTTTTGTATATTGTGAGAATTATACCCTATTTTAACACTAGGTGATCCCAACCTAATGGGAGGATACACCAATCTATGAGGATTAGACTCATATTCAGAGAAATCTTTTATCATTCCTCCAAGGTGACATTTTTTACTCAAAATAAGTTCTACCATACTGCTGCCCAATTTTCCTAAAATATTAAAATTAAAAATCGTCAATCCCCAATTTTTGATCCCTTTAATTTTAACATTTATGATTTTAATTTGAGGTATGCTGACAAGGGTATGGACAATACCAATACTCATTGAGCAAAAAAACCAAACAAACAAATGGAACAATTAAATGAAAACAAAAACCACCGACCAGGCGGGGAGCAGGATACTGCTAACCCACCTTGGCATAGGGTGGGGGGATCAGGCAGCTCTTCTACAGACATATTCTTCAAGACAGAACTATTATGGTTTAAGAAACGGATAAAAGTGGATAGCCAGGGCGTTGGGGCATCAGCATGGTGGGGGTGGATGGCGGTGGAAAATGGGTTAATCTCATTAAGGTCAGCTTGGAAGGCAGCTTCAACTAATTCCACAAGTTGATGGTCAGCTTGAATGCAGGCATTAGGGAGTTGGGCCAAGTTGGTTATATTTTGGTGGGCAATTTTAGCAGATGGGTCAAAATCTGCTAATTTTGCAACATGCTTGGTATCATCTTTGGTATCATCATACAATTTGGTGATTACATCCTATGCTGCTTTAGGGAAATCAGGGGGAAGTCAATTGTGGTCAGCCCTTCATGGAATTTAGAAAATGATTGGGCCACTGCTTTGCAGAGGTTGTGGTAGTGGTGTGAGGCCACCGATGCTAAGGTGAGCTGGTGGTCACTTTGGTAGGGGACGGCATTGGGGTCTAAGAGCGAATTTTTTGGGAGATGGTGTTTTGACAAAACTAGAATTGTAAAATTTGGCCCAACCATAATAGAACTGACTGAGAGGTTCGCCAGATTCCCCATTCATGATAACGTTACCTGAGACATCAATATTGGCCAATAGGTCCCATGGATTTCTGTTCATAAGAATAGTGGATGAAGGATTTAAGTGGGTAGTAGTCAAATGCGTTGCATAGGTGCAAATGGTGGTCCAGGACTGACTCTGTTTGCGTGGGTGGAATTGGGTGGGTTAATGTGGGCAGGTGCTTTGGTGGATGCTTATTTTCCACTCTGTCTCATCAAATGAGAACGTTGAGTAAGAGGGCAACAAAACACCCCATTTGAAATCTGCTGAATAGGGCTCAGAAGCTGCAACAGAGAAAGTGGCTTGGAGGCAGGCTTTTTTTGAATGGTCAAATTCAAAACAGAGGGGACATATTTGGTGACCATTATCCACCTGAGCTCAAAAGAAATGCTCAGGCGCCACTGAGATACAAGCATGGGGGATTTATTGATCTATGGCAGAGTGGGTGTGGGATTATATTGGCAGTGGCACGAGGTGCAGCAAGGCGCTCTGCACCAGAAGGCATGGTGAAGACAAGGTTGGTCTGTGTCCCATAATCCAGAAGCCCTTCCATCAATTAATCATATAAAATCTGGGGTAGGAGGTGAGATGGGAGGGATGCAAAGGACACCACCAATGTGGTACCTGAAGGAAGAAAAGTACAGGTAGTAGGGATGGGAGTATTATAAATAAGGGGAGTTAAAGCTGCTGCTGCAGCGTCATCTTCCATCTAGAAGCCTATGTCAAAATAGCTTTTAAATGGATAAAAATCAATAAAGCCAGCTGGTGCAAATGCAGAAGTGGCCATAATTGATAATTGCTTTGTTGGCATATGGAAATAAACGCCCGTAGTTGACTCAAAGGCAAAATTAGATAGTGGAACAAGGGAGAGTGAGATGATGGGGCGAGAAGGATGGATGCATGTCAGGTGGAGCGCTAAGTCCCGTGGGGGCAAAATGGCTGGAAGAAGATGGCGAGCTATTTGACCCTGTGCAAATGCATTTGCCCGCAGGGTGGAAACTGCTAGGTGGTGGATCACTGCTACCCCACATTGGAGCAGCAGGTGGTGGATCTGCGAACATAGATAGTAAAATGGGTGTGGCCTGGCAGTGGTGTCAAAATAAAATTTTATTTTTATAAAATTCAATTAAAAGTGAGAATGAGCGGAAAGAAAAGCTTAAATTTTAACTTTTGTAGTGCAATTTTACAGATTTATCTTGTATTTTTACTCTCCATTTTCCAATTTCAACTATCCCTTATAATGTTTGCTAAATATTCCATTTTTGATTTTTGTACAAATGAAACACTGGGCTACCGCAGGCGGAGCACGCCTCAATCTGGGAAGCCTTTGAAAAGTTTCCTTGCTTAGCTTAGGGAGCATCCAATCTGGCATGCCCCATCACCTCTTCCAAACCCTCCTTCTCAAGACCATTTCATTATTATGACCCTTCCATACATGCGTCCCAGAACTTACTATAACTAAATAATAACCAAACTTTATATTAGGTCAAGAACAGCGCAACCACTGCTTCTGTCATTCTCTTTATATAGGCCAGTGTTCTCACTTGTGAGGGTACTTCCTATTTTGCACTTTTACATTCCTTTTAGTCTTTTTAATGGAAAAAACTTTCCTTTCTAAATTTTTCAATTTTACATTTTTGAAGAACATTTTAGTATCATGGTGCGCATCATGGTTAACATGCTCCAGCTGAAATGGCTGAGCCCTGGTTGGATAAATGGCTTTAGGCCATATTACTTCTTATTGCTTTGTTGCTTACGCGGTTCCACTGGATCTGCAAGCTAGTTTCCAAAGCAAACTTGGGCAACCCCAGCTGTAACATTATTACCTGAGATGCTAAATTAATCCAACTACCATATTTGGCTTAGTTCCTCACCATTTTGATAATGGACCTCCTAACTTACCTACCTTATAGTCTTTTTTCTTGACTAACATCCTTTTTGGTCGTCTCATTTGTAATACCCACATATTATATCAATTTCCAAAAATGTTTTTTGTTGAGTCTTGTTATAGATTTCCTATCAGAGGTTTCTAATCATATAGGTGTTGACATCTTTGGAGGTGTCATATCTTCTTGTGTCATAATGTTTTGTCACCTGGGTATCTGAGTGAGTTTTTCTTATCATCTTGTAAAATGATACAGACACTCTTGACAGACTCTCATAAAAGTTTTAGCACACTATATAGCTAGTTATTATTTTGCTGAGTGTCATTTTTTTAATGTACTGTGAATTTGAGTGGACAAGATCCTGGCACGCTGGTAAAAATGCCAGACAACCCTTACCCAAACCCAAGATGAGAACTCATACCCCACACCAATCACTCCTTGGTGTTAATCTGGTAGATGTTTGAAGAGATAGTAAAACTGTTCAACCGCCCTCAACCTGCACAATCTCCCACACCTTATGGAGCTATAGATTAAGCTTTTTTAACTGCCATATGCTCTAAGATAGCCATAAAGCTCTCATATGAGAGGTTAAACTAACCTCATACATGAACTGGGAAACTAAATCTGAGGTTAACATCTCCACATATTGGAACAGGGGAACTAGATGTGAGGATAAACTTATCATATAACAGAACTTTAAACTAGATGTGGGATAAATTAGCCTTATATAGGAGCTGGGAACTATATGTGATGGTAAACAAGCCTTATATTGGAAATGAGAAACTTGATGTTAGGGTAAACATTCCTCATAAAGGGGCTAGAGAACAAGATGGGGAAAAACAAGCCTGCTACAGGAACTGGGGTATCACATGAGGTGATAAACTTTCCTCATACTGAAACTGAGGAACTAGAAGTGAGAGTTAACTTGACTCTTAAAGAATCTAGAGGATTTGATGTGATGTTAAATTTACCTTATACGGATCTGAGGAACTAAATGTTATTTTAAAGTTACTTCATATAGGATCTAGGAACTAAATGTGAGGGTAAACTTAAGAACCTAATCACTAATATGCTATCAGAATAGTAGTGAGTCCTTTTAATGGGTAAACTAGCTCATTTATATCAAAGCGCTATCGCTGTAATACCTCATCACATAACCATACCAAAATATTTTTCAGAAGGGTAAAGATTAGTATAACCAGTTTCTGGATAGTTTATCAAGGCAAGATAAAAGATTACTTATCAGCCTAGGAAAACTAATATCCATACTACATGCAGAGTCCAAGCAGGATGAAGGAACATGAAGTATTGATGCACTTACCATAAACAGGTGGGGTATAGGTCAGATGATATGTGAGTCCTTTTGAGGTATACACCCTCAAAAGAGCTAGGTGGACCAGCAGAGCCAACTTGATAGTGATTTTAGAAAGGTGTAATTGCTAAGCTTTCATGATGCTCTGCACATTTTGTTAATATAGTTTAAACTTTTTAACTGACCATATGCCCGCAGGCCAGCCATAAGGCTTCACATATAGGAGTTGGGGCATAGAAGTGATGGTAAACTTACCTCATACTGGAGCTAGGGAACTAAATGTGAGGATAAACTACCCTCACAGAGCTATGGAACTAGTTGTGAGGGTAAATTAGATTCATTAAGAAACTATGAAACTATTTGTGATAATAAAATTCTTTATACTGGATCTGGGGAACTAGAAGTGTGGTTAAACTTTTTTTCATAAAGAGCTAAAGAACTAGATGTGAGAATAAATGTCATGGAACTGGCTAATAAAATTTAGACTCGCCTGCCAGCTGAGGAGCATGAGCACCCATAAGATAAGCCAGAATGCTGGTGACATAACTTTCAGATGACTTGATATTGGGAGGAAAGGGAAGAAATTACAGAATGATGGTCGACAATTGCCATTATCATCAATCCAATAAGCAGCCAGGTTGCAGCTGCCACAGTGACCATTAATTATGGCGCTGTTGCCTACAGTGAGCCCTTGAGGGTCATGAACTTTCTAGGTTGCCTCAGGTTGTTGAGCACATGGAGAAGTTGTGAAACTCTATCCAGAGAGTAGAAAGTGTCTCCAAGAGCAATAATAATCTTGACGCCAGGTGGCATCTAAAAGAGAGAAGATTCCTAAAAAATCATTGACTTGATATCCCCCTTTGAGGATAGTAGGTAGCAGCGTAGTGATGATGGCTACTATGGTTTAATTGTTGTGCAACCCTGGGAACATGGCGCTCAGTGAGTGGCCACTTAAAAAAAAGTAAATTATAACTGGAAAATTAACATAAGAATTTATTTTTTATAAAATAAATTTTATTTTCTGAAAGTAGACTGGCAACTGTACCTGTGAGGGATAGTTACTTTAGGTACTAGGAGGCTTAGATAATAAATGGGGTTTTCATAAATCTGGGGTAACATGATCCAAAACAATTCTGGTAGAATGGGATTTTACAAACAACGACGCTTAATTGACATTCCACTGGCCAGCTAACTCTCACTCAAATTTTGCTACCAAAATTTTCCTCCCACCATGATTCTACTTGGCATATCAGCAACACTTCATCCGGGGGTGACTGGTTGCACTTATAGCCAGGCTTTATAGGGATTTTCCACTGATAAGCAGATTGGTTTTACACCTGCAAAGACTATGGATTAGGATCCACCTCCTCTGGTGGAAGGGAAAACTCCTGGTGAGAGTTTGAATCTGATTGTACCATACCTGACTCATTTCCACCACTGTTCAATTAATTTATTTTTTGGGCCCCTCAGAAGAACCTGAAACTATCACCAGGAAGTGATACCCTTCACTTGCCCCAAGCGGTAGCCTCTCACCACTGCCACCTCTACACCTACCCCTAATCTGCTGCATTAACTCTTGAGTGGTGAGGTAAAGGGGAAAGTGAGCAACTTTGAGGGTGTACACTATCACCTACCTCTAGTTTACCATATGGGCCAAATTTTCTCTGGCTCGCTAGAGGGATGGCCACCTTCTTAACCCCCTTTTTTGTGTGGAATGAGAATTCTGCATGGTTAAGGTACAGGGGTACTCCCCAAACTTACAGTAAGCTTGCTTCATATGAGAGATAGAGAAAAAAATGTGATGGTAAACTTGCTTTGTACTGGATCTGGGACTAGATGTGAAGGTAAACATGCAAATCTAACCACCAACATGAAACCAGAATAATAACAAATTCTTTTTAATAATTGATATAAATCATTCACATCAAAGGGCTATAACTGCTGCATCCTCAACCATATCCCACACCAAAATCTCTTTAAAAGGGCAAAGCTTAGTAAACCTGTTTTTAAGATAGTTTTTTAAGGCCAGCTTAAGGATTACTTACCACCTAAGGAAACAGATACCCATACTCCATGCAGAGTTTAAATGAGACGTTGAAACATGTTAAATTGATACACAATTCATGAATAGTTGGGGTATAGGGAAAGTGATATGTGATTCTTTTGAAGGGATATATTTTCCATAAGGTTAGGTGGACCAGCAGAGCAACTTGCAAGTGATTTTAAAAAAGGTGGAATTGCTAAGCCTTTCATGATGCTCTGCACCTTTTGGTACTATAGATCTTTATTTTTTAATTAATATATGCCCGCAGGCTAGCCATAAGCTTCTTATATAAAGCTTGAAACTTGAAGTGGTGGTAGACTTAAGTCATACTGGATCTAGGGAACTATATGTGGGGATAAACTAGCCCCATAATAGAGCTGTGGAACTAGTTGTGAGGTTAAATTAGCCTTATGCAGAAACTGGGAAACTATTTGTGATAATAAAATTATTTATAATGGAGCTGATGAACTTTTTGTGAGGGTAAACTTACCACATAAATAGCTAGAGAACTAGTGTGAGGATAGATGTCATTGAATTGGCTAATTAAGTTGAGACTCACCTACCAGTTGAGGTGCGTAAGCACCCAGAAGACAAGACAGAATGCTGGGGACAAAACCATCCAGATGACTTGATATTGGACGTGAAGGGAAGCAATTTTAGGATGATGGCTGAAAATTGCCATTAGCATCATTTCTATAAGCAACCAGGTTGCAGCTGCCACAGTGACCATTGATCATGCCGCTGTCAACTACAGTAGGCCCACAGATGGTCCTGAACTTGCTGGGTTACCACAGGTTGCTGAGCACATGGTGAATTTTTAAAGCTCAATCCAGCAAGGAGAAAGCATCTCCAAGAGCAATGGTACATCCTGACGCCAGGTGGCATTCAAAAGAGAAAGATTCTTAACAAACCATTGACTTGATATCCCTATTTGAGGATAGTTGGTAGCAATGTGGAGATAATTGGTACTATGGCCCAATTGTTGTTCAACCCTGGGAACATGGCACTTAGTGAGCTGCCACTGAAATAAAAATAGATTTATAACTGGGAAATTGGCATGGGAATTTATATTTTTATTAATCAAAATTTTTAAAAGTAAACTGATAACTGTACCTGTGAGGGATAATTATCTTAAGTACTAGTAGGCTTAAAGAATAAATTGAGTTTTCATAAACCTAGTATAAGGGGAGGATACCCCAGTGGTAGAATAGGGACTTTAACGCTGCCTCCCTGAGTCTGATCCTGGTAGTGAACTTTGGGTAGGGGACAATTATGACTGAGTTGGCGTTGTGCACCAATGCCCCAAACAGAGATAGCAAATAGCAAAGTTGGTCCATGGAGTTCCTGGCCTATCATACACCGCGCATAGAGGTTTTCTGGGTTTTATCCTCCTTTCCCATTTTCTTCACTTCCCCTCATCGGTGCAGTATCGTCCCCAGGCTGGCCCACCTTGAATAAAATTTAAAATTCATAAACCTAGTATATCATGATCCTAATAAATTCTAGAAATTGGGATTTCACAATTAACTTTATGCCAAATCAACCTTTCACTGGCCAGCTGACTCTCGCTTGAATTTTGCCACTAAATTTTTCCTCCCACCCTGATTTTACTTGGCATATCAGCAACATTTGATCAAGTGGCTAACTGTTTGCACTTATAGCCAGGCTTTATATTGTTGATCCCACTAGGTATCATATGTGTTTGACCCGTTAAAGTCCCCTCAGTAGGACCCACCTATCCCAGTGAGAGGGAGACCACTGATGGGTTTTAAAAACCTGGTTGTACTATACATGGTTCAATTTTGTGCTTTTCAATTAATTTTTTTTTCTTGGGCCCCTCAGCATAACCTGAAACTATCACCATGGAGTGATACCGTTCACTTGCCCCAAGTGGTAGTGTGATAATCTGAAGATCGCTTGCTTGATAATTATATCTCTGCAGCTTAATTGAGACAAAGTTCCTTTAATTGACCTAAATTTTGCCAGTTGCTACAGTATTTGGACCAATGGAAAATCACTAGGCATATTGAGATAGCCCATACTACATCGATGAATCCCCCCTTGGGTTGGGACCATCTAGTACTAAAAAAAGATAGCCCATACTCTTCTGATCGATTTTGAGCTTAATTTTCCCTTCATAATCAGGAACTTCTTCTGAGGCAGGTTTATTTACAATCTGGGGATTTGGTGCATCCAGCTTGTCACCACGTATCCAAAGAAAAGATTCTGATAAAAAGCTATAAAAGAGATAAAATAATGTATCTTTATTAGGAGGATACTTATTTAAAGATTAGTCATTAGGCTAGGCGTTAGTATCTATATCTCTAAGGCATCTCCTGTCAACATTTGAGCACATAGCTTCAACAGTTTAATTTACCACCTCAGTTCAACCCTGAACTGATATGACTGAGAACTATTTCTAGATTTATTAGTGGCAAAATACTCTCTAAATTGGTTGAATTTCAGAGACAAAAACTGCAATAAAAACATGCAAAGCTATCCTAGGATCTTCTTGATTTGAGTTTCGTCATACTGCTTATGAAATCCATCTTCTTTGAAATTTCTGCATTAATTGAAGTAAATGATGTACCCCTAATTGGGACGTCAGCAGGCTTCTCTATCAATAGCACTAGGTACTCCCTTTCAGGCAGTCTATGCGCAAGTGCTATTATGCTGATTACAAGGATTTGCATATGAATTTCGCCCATGGGAGGAAAGTTGAATATGTTAAAATGTCTTTCAGTCCATGGGACTTTTAGACGTTATCTACAGGTTGATCCCAAATGATTTCTTAGGTTGGATTCTGATATTGGTCCTGAGTAATATGGATAATTGCCAAGTTTTGGGTG
The DNA here is from genome assembly GCA_022478985.1 of Massospora cicadina. Taxonomy (NCBI): domain Eukaryota; kingdom Fungi; phylum Entomophthoromycota; class Entomophthoromycetes; order Entomophthorales; family Entomophthoraceae; genus Massospora; species Massospora cicadina. The sequence continues at coordinate 226,731 of JAKSZP010009260.1, forward strand.
TAACAATCTGCCTAAAAAGCTGTGTGCATATTCAGCCTAAGCTTTCAATAGAATATTCGAAATTATATTGACATTGATAGAATTTGGCCTGAGCCTTGTAGTTGTAATAGGCAATAAGGTAAGAATTTAGAGTATTAGTCCGAGCATTAGAAGGATAATCAGCCCAATCTGATGGTTGTCAAAGGGTTTATTTTTGGGTCAACCATTAGAATCTGACAATTTTCCCCACTAGACTTTAACATAAGCCCTTAGATTACTGATTAGCCTTCATTGGTCTTTGTCATTTGTTATTTTTAGACTGAGCGCCTGATGAGACTGAAGTTGGATCTTCTATTTGGTAACTTCGGCCTGAAAGCCCAATGAGCCTGGAGTTGGATCCTCTCCTCAACTTCAAGTGTGAACTAAAGTATTAATTAAAATAAAACTATTAAAATATATATGTTTTTTCTTTTTTCTCTTTTCAATTTTTCCTTTCTTAATCAGCTCACTTATTGAACCTTCTAATGAATTTTGCATGAACTCGTTTATATATATAGCTGGTCCTAATATTCTTAATAGTTTATATAAACTTAGATGGCTTCTCAATCACTTCAAATGGCCCTACCCAGGTGAAATCTAACTTTTGCAATCAGCTCAATCCATGAGAGTTGCAAAACAAAACTTCATTGTTAACTTCAAATCTGGTCAATTTTTAGCAATTTTCTTAGCCCTTTTGATGTCAGGCCTTTTTCATGGCAAAACTTTTGCCAAAGATCTGAGCTTTTAGCTTGATTAAAGCATCCTTAAGTTTCTTGATGTATTAAGGATAAGTGTTTTTGCCAGGTTCCTTTAGGGCCAGATATAGTAGCGTTGGTAGGTCCAGATGTCTTCCATATAATACTTTAAATGGGGACATCCTGGTTGACAAATGTAAGAAATATTGTAAGCAAATACTGCCAAACTTAAATAAGTACTCCATTTGATGGATTTGGCTGAAGTTAATTTCCTGATAATGTTCACCAGTGTCACATTTGCGCGCTCAACAGTACTATTAGTTTTGAGATGATAGGGATCAGAAAGCATACCTCATACTCCCATTAATTGTTGAGCTTGGCAAAACATTGGCAGTAAAATTGGTTCCATTATCAATCAGAATAAACTGAGGACATCCATGCTTGTGGATGATGTTTCAAGGACGAACTTGGCTGTAGTTGCCGCTCCAGATTCCCAAATAGCCTTTGCCTTGACCCATTTGGCCAAGTGGTCGATGGTGTCAGATTCTGGTGGTTGACTCAAAAGTAACCCTTTGCCAACCATAGATTGGGCCAATTCTCCTCCCAATGCTTGAGCTAACACCTAATTCTTATATTAAATCCTATTGCAATTACATGGCTTGGGCTGAATATTTAAACTTCAATTCAATCAAGTGCTTTATCAATAAGCACAGGCCAAATATGCTCGCACATTATGGCCATTTATCACTGCATCAAAGCTTGGCAATTGGTCCCAGTTATTGGGAAAAATATCAAATATCTATTATACAAAAAGCATTTGGGACTGGCCCAAAGCTACCATTTAAAAGTCCCATGAACAATCAGAGGAGCGATAATATAATCAATTTCCTGCACTAAGACGAAATTTGTATGTCAATCCATGTATCTTAGCACGATAGCACTTGCACATGGACCTCCCAAAAGGAAGTACCTAGTGCTATTGAGAGAGGCCTTCTGACATCCCAAATAGGGGTAATTCATCTACTTTAATCGATGCAAGAATTTCACAGAAGGTGTATTTTGTCAGCAGTATGATGAAACTCAAATCATAAAAATCCTAAGACAATTTTGCATGTTTTTATCGCAAATTTTTTTCCCTGAAATCTTCCCAATTTTGAGAGTATTTTTCCACCAATCAACCTAAGAATAGGTCTCAGTTGTATCAGTTTAGTAGCTGAACTAAGTTGGTAAAATATATGTTGAAATTTTGTGCTTGAATGTGGCCAGGAGATGCCCTAGAGTTATAAATACCAGCGCCTGGCCTAATGACTGATTTATCAAATAAATATCCTATAATAAAAGATATTTTATTGTATCCTTTTCCTGATACTCTCTGAGTCTTTCCTTAGGAAAAGTGTTGACAAGCTGAAAGCACAGCTTTTATTTACCTGCCTCAGAAGAAGTTCCAAATTATGTCGGGAAAATTGCCCAAAATTGACCAGAAGTGTAACGAACAAGTTTGCACTAATATCCCACAAGGAAATCAGTAAGTAAGAGCCACATTACTGACTCCAATAGGGACCAGCCCGCTAGAGCCAATACCCAAACCCATCCGCTGGGTTTCGCCATTGCCACATGCCCTCAGATCCCTGCCCACATGCTGTAGGAGGATACCAAGTTGCACGCCAACGCCACACCATGCTCACTAGTGGAGCCCATGCCTCCAATCCAATATTCTATTTTAAATAAAATACTCTTTTTGAACATGCAAACAAACCTTTATTGAATTTTAGGGTTATTGTAGAAGACTCAACTGGCTACTCAAGTCAGCCTATCCTCAAATATATAGTGCATTTGCAAATATAAAATAGGCTTTCCACTATGCCAAGCTCTCCTGAACCGCCCCGCACATCTTGGGTGATGATTCCATTCCCTATGAGATCATTGTCTGGACCGCTTGTAAGTCCAACATCATTTGGACTCAGATGCATTTCAGCTTTGGACTGTTAAATTTCCCTCACTCCGTTTCCCCTTTGTTCATGTTTCTTCTTATAAATTTCCTATACAGATCTAGTACTAACTGATCCATAGCAATTAACGGATCAGGTACCACCTGATACATTACATCACCCCCTTGTGAAGATTATTATCCCTTGGCCATCCCCAGGCACTGCGCACTGACTTCTCCCATTTGCCACGTCATCTTCTTTGAATCACCTTTCCACTTCACTTGCGCACTCAGCTGGCCCTTCGCCCATCTCCCAGCTCTGGATCCAGTGCTCTGCGCTGATCCATTTGTCACTTCTGGTAGGCCATCACCTGTTCCAAATGACCCCATAACTTCTCCTCGGCATCCATCTGGGCACACGTCATCTCATCCAGCCCATGGCATGCTCCATCCATGGCTCCTCTGGACGCTCTTTGTGGATCTGACTGTTGCTTATGGTTGGCCATCGCCCCTCCAAACTTCTCCGTAGCTCTCCCTCAATATCCACAAAGGGCATGTGCCATCTCGTCTGCCCCTGACACACTCTGTCCATGGCCCTTCTGGATGCTCCTTATGGATCTGTCTGCTGCTCTTGCCAGGCCACCGCCTGCTCCGCACTTCCCCATAGATTACTCTCAGTATCCAACATGGCTAATGCCATTTCGCCCGACCCCTGGTACAACTCATCTGCAGCCCCTTTGGACGCCTTTGGGTACCTCCCTGCTGCTCCTGATGGGCCACTTCCTGAGCCATACTCCTCCATTGATTCTCCTTGAGATTTGCCATGGCCTGCACCACCTCATCCACCCCCCAGTACACTTCCTCCCCAATTCCTTCTGACATTTGAGTCAACCACACTTGACACTTCACTCATGATACTTCTTTTGAATCACTTCAGATCCATTCCTTTCCTTTCTGAACCTCCACCTCTTTCAACTCACAGTCAGTCCATTCATCCCCTTCTGAAATATCCACCTCCTTTGACTCACAACCAGACCATTCCTCCCCTTCCAGAACATCCACCTCCATCCACTCATGGCTGAACCAAGAAACCGTTGAGTTGAGTCTAATGTAACAAATGAGTTCGCACCAATATACCACAAGGGAATCGGGAAGTAAGAGCCACATTACTGACTCCACTAGGGACCAGCCTGCTAGAGCCAATCCTCAAACCCATCTGCCAGGTTTAGCCATTGCCACGTGCCCTCAAATCCCTACCCCACAAGCTGTAGGAGGATACCGAGTTGCACACCAATGCCACACCATGCTCACTAGTGGAGCAATGCCTCCAATCCAATATTCTATTTTAAATAAAGTACTCTTTTTTAACACACAACCAAATCTTTATTAACTTTTAGGGTTTTTGTAGAAGACTCAACTGGCTACTCAAGCCAGCCTATCCTCAAATATATAGTGCATTTGCAAATATAAAATAGGCTTTCCACTATGCCAAGCTCTCCTGAACCGCCCTACACATCTTGGGTAATGATTCCATTCCCCATGGAATCATTGTCTGAACTGCTTGTAAGTCTGATATCATATGGACTCAGTTGCTTTTTGGCTTCAGACCGTCGAATTTCCCTTGCTCCAATTCCCCTTTATTCATGTTTCTTCTTATAATTTTCCTAACTGGATCAAGTACTAACTGATCCCTAGCAATGTACAGATCAGGTACCACCTGATCCGTTATAAGAAAAGTCAGGGCTATATTAATCTGCCTAATGAGTTTCCAAATAGTTCTAATACCTCTAAGCCACTGGCAGAATTGAGGATCAATTAAAGGAACTTCATCCCAATTAAGTGTGCAGGATAATAGATATCAAGTGAGCGATCCTCAGAATTTCACAGATGGCTACAATAATGTACTTGAAACCATATAGCTTGCTGGAAGTGGGCTGACAACGTCAATATATACATGTTGCCAGACAAACGTGGGCCTTACAAGCTGGTAAGATGTGATTTATTGGATTGGTTTTTTGCCTTGGCACTCCGCACAGCATTCTAGCATTTCTTGGATGTCAAACTGCATTGACTCCTAATACTAGAATTGCTTAAAATGCTCTTTCATCATTTTGAAACTACCATGCTCTATGGCCTTATGCACCGCCATTATTAGGTCTGTTTGGGCTGAGGGTCTTGGGAAAATACTTTTTGCCCTCAATGGTCTTATAAAGTGTCCCGTTTTCAAGGTTTGTATTTTTTCATAGATTCAATAATATTTTTGGGTGAAATTTGTGCTCATCTTGGTACTCTCCGTTGACCATTTTTAAAAACAACACATCTGAGGCCCAACTAAGTGTTGCAATGGTGGGTAGTCAGGATAGGCAATTGGCGTTTTGATGTTTTTCCCCAGCTCAATGCTCAATGGTGTAAACATAAGCTTAAAGCTTCAACGTCCAGTGGGCTAATCAGCCCTCAGGTTCTCTTAAGTTGTTCAAACATCTTAGGGAAGCATTATTAAAATAATTTTGAAATGAGTGAAATGAGGTAGACCCAAAATTGCTTACTTGCATATATGATGGTTAATCATTCTTGTTCCATCATCATGTAGTTTACTTTCATGAATATTAAGGTCTTATAAGCGAAGGTGAATGAGTTCTTCCCCATCTTCTCCAACTTGGGATAACATGGCCCCCACTGCTGTTAGAGGCTTGTCAGTTTGGACAATAAATTCAAAATCAAAGTCTGGGTATCAAAGAACAGGCGTGTCCAATAGGGCTGATCGGAGTTGGTTAAATGCATACTGGAAAGCTGGAGTCAAGTCAAATGGGACCTTATCTTTAAGTAGATAGAAAAGCAGCTCCCCATTTTGTGCAAAACTAGCGATAAATTGACAATAGTATTCAATCATGCCTATGAATACTTTAATATTATACTTGGATTTGGGCCATTTCATTTAGGTGATGGTATCCAGCTTAGAGGGTTGGGGCCAAAGACCCACTTTGTCAATTACAAATACAAGGTATTCAGCTGGTAATAAAAGAACTGGCACTCTATGGGATTGGTTTTTAAATTTGCAGCTGCTAGCCTTCTGAAAACTTCCTCTAAGTGTTCCAGGTGGTTTTCAAAAGTGTGACTGAAAACGTTGATATCATCAAGGTAAACTAGTACACATAACTTCAAATCTCCCAAAATTGTGTCCATAGCCCTTTGGAAAATAGCCAGGGCATTGCAGAGCCCTTGATTCATTATCATCAGCTGGAATAGGACCTTTAGGAATATAATTGTACATTTTTCACGCTCCTCTTCAGGAAGATCTATTTGCCAATATCCACTGATAATGTCCATTGCTGAGAAGAACTTCACGCCCCTAGCCTATCCAAGGCACGTCAATTTGTGGCAGATGGTATGAGTCCTTCTTTGTGATATTGTTTAACTTTTGATAATCAATGACAACTTAGTTGCTTTCATCCTTTTTCTTTACTATTAAAATTGGTGCCACCCATGGACTTTTCGAAGGCACTAACATGCCACAATCAAGGAATTCACTAATCTTTTTGGATATACTTTCTTTTGATAATTTGAGCATCTAATTGGGCATAATTGAATTGGATTATGATCTCTGGTATCATTTTTGTGGCTGAAGCCCTTAGTACATCCTAAGTTAAAATCATCTTGTGCAATATTTCCCAATATTTTAGAGAATAATTTTTGAGATTGGCTTTTCTCAGAGTTGGTCATTTTGCTTAAATCAGACATAGGGATGACATTATTTATACTTAGTAGGTCTTTATCAAGGAGACCTAATTTGATAAAAGTTCCAAACTCATGGAATGAGTGAATTTCTGAGGTAGGAAACAGATGCAGAAATGCAATTATTTGATGTCGCTTGTTGGAGATAGGCCAATTTTGCAAGTTTGCACATAAGCTGTGTATTTCTCCATAACCAGGAATGATATTACCCGGGGCAATGTTTGGTTCAAATTGAGATTTAGACCATGGTGGATATACTTCACCATAAAATCCTTCTGGGATAATAATTGTTAGTCCAGTTGGGACGATTACTTGATCTCTAGATGGTATAGTAATGTGCTGATTTGACTGAAGTGGGATTCCCTTTGACTCATTAATCTGAGTGGGTAGTATTTTTATCTTTGACTGCACTTTAACATACTCAATTGGGACTACTCCATCTTTGTAGGTCAGATTTTTGAATGGTCTGGGTTTTTTCCCAAGAGCCCTATCCTTGTTATAGTAAAGTGGAATAGCCAGGCCAAGAATGGTGAGAGTATCGTCCTTATGATTGGTAACAACTCCATATCTCCTTAAAAATCAGTTCTTAATAGAATATCATAGTTCATATCTGGCAACGTTATAGCAGGTGCTGTCACTACAATAAATCCAAATCAGAGAGGTAGGGTACTGTATGCACTAAGTGTTTTAGTTGTATGCGCTCCAGCTATACCATATAATTGACAGTGGGCAACATCGGGCATAATTTCACCTTTTAACCACCTTTGTGCTTACTATATTGATAGAAGCACCATTACTGATAACAGATTACATTCCATATGAGCTCTACAAAAAATATTACAAATATATATCCCCATTGCTGCTAGCCTCACTTAACCAAAGCCTGTTGGAAACGCGCCTTCTACCAGGAGGACATGAGGCCTTTACTGTCACACTCTTCAAGAAAGGGGATAAGCTTAACTTAGCCAACTGGCGCCCCATTTCTCTAACAAACACAGACACCAAAATTTTAACAAAAATCATGGCTAACCGTTTAGGGACTGTAGCATCTGCCACCATCTCCCCAGAACAATTCGGTTTCATCCCCAGAAGGTCAATTTGGGACAACGTGCACTCCGTGGCTAATGAATGTCAGTCCACAGCCTCTGGGGCACTGGTATTTTTGGACCAACAAAAGGCCTATGATAGAGTAAACTGGGAATACCTAAGGGCCTGCCTCCATCAATTCCGCCTACCCCCCCCGCTTCATAAACTGGGTAATGCTGCTCACGGAATCTGCGACAATGGCAGTGCGTGGCCCAGGCTTCCTAACAGAAGTAGTCCGCCCTCAAAGGGGCTTGCGACAAGTGGGACCCCCCAGCCCACTCTTATATAATTTCAGCCTTGACCCACTACTGCAAAATGTGAATGCCCAACTCACTGGGGTCCATGTGCCAGGCCAAACCCCAGTCAAGATGATGGCATTTGCAGATGATTGCGTGGTGGGAGTGTCTAATAACAAAGATGCACGCGCGCTTGAAGCCCTCATCCAGGAATATTCCCGGGTAAGCAACGCGGCACTGAACGCCTCCAAAACCGATATCATCCTCCTTGGTCGGTTTCAGAACTGCTGGGCCCCAGCAATTAGTTCCCAACCTGGCCCATCTGCTCGCCCACGTCCACACCTTACTAACTCAACACACACCGCTCCACTGGTGCTCCCCTTCGTGCCACGTCCTACCATAGGACCGGTGCGCCATCTGGGCGTTGGATGGAGGCAGGCGGATATGCGTCAGCAGTAATGGAATGCCGTATACTGGACAACGTGACGAAGCGAATCGCCTCTCTCAGAGCCCACCCTACTACCCTCACTGGCAGGGTTGTTCTTGCCAACTCTATGCTCCTATCCAAAGTCTGGTTCGGAGCCCACGCCATCCCCTTCTCCCCAAGCTTCTTCAAATCCCTGTATGCTTTGCTGCAAGGATGGCTTTGGTCAGGCCGCCCTCCACCAGTACGGCTAGAGGTCATGTTTGGCCCTCATCATCAAGGTGGCATGGGCCTGCTTAACTTCAAAACTCATGTTACCAAGATCCTGGGCACCTGGATCGCGGCCATCACCGCTCCTAAACTCCCATCCCAACACTGGTCCTGCGCGGCCCGCTCCAACTTCTCCCAAGCCTTGGGCCTCAACAATCCATCAAACCCCCACTCCCTGATGAAATATCTCGCATCACACACATTGGCCACAGGTCCTCACGGGACTAAAACCCACTACAAACGAATCCTACTCTCCATGCGAAGCGCAGAGTGGAGTATTCGTATTAGCGGACATACAACCTGAAGAGGCCGCCCCTCTCCTCAGTTCACACAAGAGGTACAGGGGCTACCCATCCATGATGGCGTGATCCCCATTCGACCCCATGTCCTATCCAGGGTGGACTACCTGGACATGATGGACATCCCTTATTCCACTGAGACCCAAAAGACTATCTGGAAATATGCACACCATCCTCTGTTGCAGCCTCAAGTCCGCTCCCATGTGTGGCGCTACCTGAGGATGGTGTATCATACAGCTGAGCGCTCTAACGCTTTACACTCATCCTGTGTCGTGTGTGGCCAGTATGGAACGCTGTTCCACCGCCTGGAGAAGTGCCCCACCTCTAAAGTGATATGGCGCGAAGTTCAACGTCTACTGGGCCAGGATCAAACGCATCCCTTCAGTCTGTTAAGAGATATGTTTGCTTCATCAATGGCCTCCCCCTTCCACCCTCCCTCCGTGCTCTGGTGGTTGCAATCGCCATGTGGACCATCCACACACTTGTCTTAGATGCCATCTCTGGCTCCATCCCCACCCTCCCAGAAGCTGTCCACAGATTCTGGTCTCACTTGGTGGACCACTTTCAAGCGTGGATGTTTGAATACCTCCCACCGCGTTGCTGACAGCTGGTCTCCTCCTGGTTCCCACTCTGGTTCATCAAATCAGACCCCTTCCTCCACACGTGCTCAATAGTGGCTACGGCCCCTTCAAACGTTCCCTCCCCCTCCCCATAAGTGGCGTTCCCGCTGGCAACAAGAGATAGCATCGCTTCTCTGGGGTGCCCCCCTGGTACTAAGTTTGTCTTTCCTGAGTCATATTCGGAAGAGTCCGTCCCATGGTCAGCCTTCCCTGCAATATATTAAAAAATTTAAAATTTAAAAACCATTACTGATAACGGCCCAGACTCACACCTTGTTTACTGCTATATCCACATAAGTACATTTGGAGTATTTTTCAGAGGTTTTATTGTGTGAATAATGTGACTGCTGACCGATTCCAGGTGTGATTTCAGACTTTAGCAAATATATGGGAAGTTATCTGCTAAGATCTTCATGGGAATGGCTAAAAGTAAGTTGTTAAGAGAAGGTAGGTCAGTTGAACATCTGGGTTGAAGGTCTAAACCCTGATCAATAATATGTTTTGCGTAAGTTTTGGATACTTCTGCTCAGGCTTCTTTGGTAGTTTTCAAGGGTTTAGTTGCTTCTGCTGAGGCCTGAGTAGTGACCATCATGACATCATTAGCCACAATATGGTGGATGTTATCTTCAGCAACATCTTTAACTCTAAAGAGCTCGCCAGGGTATTGTGGAATGGTTTGAACATTGATTAGTTATAGCATTCTGCCTCTACTCCACCCGCTCTTTTCCCGCCTCACTGTTACTGTTGATTTCTAGAGCAACGTTGACTCCAGACTTTTTGTTGGACTGCCTGTATCATCAGCTAGAAAAATGCCCAGTTTGATCAGCGTTGTGACATTCAATAGGCCCTTTTTGCTAATTTTTCTCAAATTTTTGGTTTTTAGTTTGAGAATTTTTTCCCTAGTCAGACATAGTGTTGCTTTTTGGGCCCAAAAAGTCAGTATTTTTGCTGATCCTTGGCCCATTTAGGGTTATTGAAATTATAGACATCTTCTCAAGTAATGGGTAAGCTCTTGAGTTACCATGCTTCCATTGAATTCAGGTATCATGACATTGTGCAGTTCATGAAAGGGCATAACTGCGTGCACCATTGCAATCTTTTATTTTTATTTAACCGAGGTAAGCTGACCAGGGGACAGACATTACCGAATATATGTGAAACTAAGAGAATAACTAACAAATATAAGAATTGGGAACCCCAGGGTACTCAAGTTACCCCTGTTGCCAGCGGGACTGCCAGGTATGGGGGTTGGTGCACTACTCCGAGGGGGTTTCCCCTCCTATGGAGCAGGTGTGAAGGAAAGGGTCTGTGTGGAGGAACCAGAGTGGGAACCATGATTCTATGAGCGCTTTTTGTCTTGGTCTCATATATCCATAAAGCCAGGCTTGGAAGTGCTCTAGTAAGTGGACATGGAATCTGTTAATAATCCCATGAATGGTTGGGACCGTGCCCTTGAACGCATCTAATGCAATTGTGTGTATTGTCCACATTGCAATGGGTATTATTAGGGAGCGGAGGGTATGTGGGATTGGTGACTCAATCTGGAGCGCGAAGATACTTTTTGATATCGAGAATTCCTTTTTGTTTTGAATCTTGAGCAGGCGTGCGACTTCCTGCCATATAGCTTTGGTTGGGGGCATGTTTCTAGGCGGTGATGCAGGGATCCTCCCCTCCACATACTGCACATGTTTTGTGGAGGGAGTTTAGCGGTCCGCGGTCCTATAGGTCCTTCTCAAACAGCGCCAGGCGTTTGCTCTTATCCTTGGTTGTAGGAGTGGGTGGTGTGTCATTTTCCACATTGCTTTCTGTGTGGTTAAATCATAGGGAATGTCCAGCATATCTAGGTATTCTATCCTAGCTATGCTTGGGTTGTTGCGAGCATATCCCTCTGGGGGTGGTTTTATGGGTTTCTTAATTGAATTGGGGGCTGGGCCGTCCCCTTCCCTGTATAGTACCCATGTTCTCTATGGTCCATCCCATACGGCGGATAGTTCAGAGGATATGTTTGAAATGAGGGGAGGTTCCATGTGGACCCGTTGCAGTAGGGTGCTTGGCAAGGTATGAAAGTAGTCTGGGTGGACTATGTGGGTTGGTTAATTTGAGCGCCTGTGCAAAGTTAGTCCTTACTGCTCTGGACCAATGTTGTTGTGGGAGGTCTGGAGCAAGGATTTCCTTTATCCAGGTACCTAAGATGTGATTGGCATGGCTCTCAAAATCTATTAGTCCCATGTCTCCGCTTGAGCGTGGGCCAAATAGTGTTTCCATCCGTATAGGAGGGTGAGAGCCAGGCTACAGCCAGCCCTGGATAAGCGCGCGAATTGAGGTTATAAAGGTAGGTGAGAAGGCTATCGCTTGGGCCTGGTACCACAGTATTGGGAGGATGAGCGAGTTAGCAACCGTAACTCGTCCTGTTAGTCCTGGGGTTCTTCCCTTGAGGGAGGCGACGCGTTTGGATACCCGTTGTAACAGGTTACTTTCCATTGTATCATTAGCATATCCCCCTGATTCTAGCCAGATTCCAAGGTGTCAGACAGGAGTGGTGGGAGGTGTTGTAAAGGGTAAAATAATTGGGTTTTTTCTTCGAGTGTTGGTGTGAGGTTCTGATGTTGTGGCCCAATCGTTTGTGTATTTACCTAAGAGGATGATTTCTGTCTTCCTTTTGTTGAGCGATGCATTGCTCACCTTGGAGTGTTCCTTTAGAGTGTGTTCCAGCTGTCGGGCATCTTCATTGTTTGCTATACCTGCTACGCAGTCATCTGCAAAGGCCAGTATCTTGACTGTTGGTTGTCCTTGTGCGGTTATCCCCATGAGATGTGAGTCAGTTACTCGGAGGAGTGGGTCAAAGCTGAAATTGTATAGCAGTGGGCTGAGGGGATCCCCTTGTTTGAGCCCTCTGTGTGGTTTGATATTGTTTTTAGGAATCCAGGGCCGCATACAGCCATGGTTGCAGATTCTGTTAGGAGCATCGCCCATTTTATGAATCTTGGTGGGAGTTTGAAGGCATGTAGACATTCTTTTAGGTATGGCCAGCTAACACGGTCATACGCCTTTCCTGATCCAAGAAGACCAGGGCACCAGTTGCTTTTGGATTGGCAAATGTTTGCAACAGGGTGTATGTTGCTCCAGATTGAACTCCCTGGTACAAACCCAAACTGGTTGGGTGATAGGGCGTCAGATGCAATTGCGCCTAATCTAGCTGCTAGAATTTTTATTAGAATTTTTGTGTCAGTGTTGGAGTGTGCAATTGGGCGCCAGTTGGCCAGGTCCAACTTGTCACCCTTTTTATACAATGTTATAACGCAGGATTCATGGCCTCCTGGTAGTAGGCGTGTTTCCAACAAACTCTGGTTCATTGACGCCAATAGGAGGGGGGCGATTTGTTGAAAGTTTTTTGTAAAATTCGTAGGGTATCCCATCAGGCCCTGGGCATTTCCTACGTGGTGCACCGCGAATTGTTTCCCAAAGCTCCTCCCATGTGATAAGGAATAGTATATTGTAATTTGGTGGTGTACTTTGTATCTTGGAAGTTTGAATAAATTCTTTAATTTTTTGTGGATCTGTTGGCATATCACGATATAATTCGGTGTAATAGCGGTGTACTTCCGCCTTGACCTCCTCAGGGTCAGTTGCCACAGTGCCGTTGGTCTTGCAGACCTGTGTGCACGTGGGCTGGTTTCCGCGGGATTGGAATTGGTGGAAAAAGTATGTCAAACAGGTTTCGCCTTCCTTTATGAACTTACCTTTATTTGATACTTTGATTCTGTGTTAGTTTTCAAAGATGATATTGTTAAGTCAGGCAGAAATTTCTGCCCATTTGCATCCCCAGTCAGGGCTATAGCTAGATCTCAGAGTATTAATTTCCAGGTGGTCTAGTTCTGCCAAGGTACGCTTGATTGTGGCTGTGTCCATGATGTACTTGCGTGATGCAATATGTCAGGCTTTGTTGATTAAATCTTTTTTGAAATTTTCCCATGTTCTGATGGGATCCGAAGTGAATGGGGCTGTGAATTCTGGGTTTGTAGCCTTGTTAATAATCCAGTCAGATATCTCAGGCAATTTTATATTTTCTGGGTGAAGCTTTTTCCAAGGCGACACCTGTGTGTGGGATTGGGTTGGCGCTAACTGCACCATAACTAATCGGTGATCAGAAAAATTGATCTTTTTTGTTGTAAATTTAGAGATTTTTGAGTGGTGGAGTTTTGGGATGAGGATGTGGTCAATAAGACTCATTGATATGAGCAGTCCCTCACGTATGTTGGGTCTTGTCATATGGGGGAAGGATTGGTGAATTGGGAGGAAGAGCATCCA